>JAIOKQ010000692.1:0-16173 GCA_020654165.1 Oryctes rhinoceros
ATTTACAATTGAAGTTGTATTGTAAAATTCCACATGAAAATTAATATCGTGCATTGGTCTCCTGAGACTATAATGATTGTTCGCAGACGTTTAGGCATTATACCCACCAATTTTTCACATCGCGGTACTGGAATACTTCCCCGCACATCTATTTATTACGACTTCAAGTGTTTTTGAGTTTGCGGAAAGTAGCAAAAATGCTTGGTTGAATTTAGGTCTGTAGGTTGAGTAAGTCAATTTACCCCAAAGTTCACCCCCAGATCATGATCTTGCCACCTATCGTTTTAAGAGTAGGCATAAAATAGTAATTCCTATTGAATAGCTAGTTAAGTTTAAAACGCACAAAGATGCGTCCAGCAGCACCGAAAAGTTAAAAAATTAACAACGCGTGTACTAGTCTAATAAAAGCAATGTCTGTCCTTTAAAATTAGCTTTATCAAGATATTGAATTTCAAAATAATATCTTTTTGATGTACAATTATCTATACTTGTTTTATCGGACCACCTCACACCTTCCCTGGTTTTCAATTGTCCAATGTTGATATCTCTTTACTTTTTCTAAACAGTTCTTCTATTGACTTCCGATAATAACGACATCCTTCTTTCATCACCGTCTTTCAATCATACGTTGTTTCAGCCTATTTTAACTGGTCTAAAAGAACACTGAGCGAGGAGAAGTTATCATTTGGTGGAAAATATTAGTCAGAGATACATTTACCTAATAAAGGCCGAAGGGAAAGGGAAGGCAGCGGCTGTACATCCAGTGGTTGGAGATCATGCCTTGTGATGTTGATGGCATCGCTATTACAAGTAGTGTTTTTGTATATTAAACAAAAGAAAGCTTCCCTTGCCAATCGGTTGGTGTTTATTGCAAAATCACTAATTTTTGTAGCGCAATAACGTAAAAGTGGCTTTCAGGAGGTGTATGGTATGGAATAAGGCTGTTTTTTTTTCGAGTATACTAAGGCTTTCAAGAGTAAAAGTTGCTATTCACAAAGTTCATTCTTTTGTGGTAAATGTGCTTCGATTAGACTTTCAACTAGAACGCACCCGCCTATAACATATTTTAGATTTCTAGCGTATAGAAATCTGTTTTTGTTGCTAGTAAGAATGTCAAAATAAACATTTGCTACTATTACTCCAACCATCCGCAGTATACAGAAGGCTTAGAAATAAAACCAATAACCCGTGCGAATATTTTCAGCTGTTTGCTCTTCGTTTGCTCTAGCATAGAATTCGATAAAACCAGAAAGAGGTGTTCATATAACATTAATAATAAATAAGAAATATTGGCCAGTTAAACTTCGTATAAGATTAATATTAATCGAGACGACAACAAAACACCCAGATAGAACAAAAATGTTCTTAGTTCATCAATTTCTTTAGCTCTAACACCGGAGTTACTATTCTGAGAGCCCCCTTGTTTTCAAATGTCCATACAAATTTTGTTATCTAGCCACGAATGCTACATAATATTAAGTACAATCTTTACATTGTGTACAATATCAAATTCTTTAAAAATAAAAGAGGTTTTTCATTATTACTAAAGTTCGCCACTTTCCATGCTCTTCATGAAATTAGCAGACTAGACAGACTCGTATCTAATTGTCACATGACAAAGGGTTTGTGTTGCTTAGTAGTTTCATCAAGATTCGACAAAACACGAGTTAGTCTAGTCTCCGTTAATTTCGTTAAGCGCATGGAAAGTGGCCATCTTTATTACCTTTAACTCATTTTTTACCGATTTTCTTAAAGGAATTCGATAATGCATAGCGACTTCAAAATAAAGAGATTTAATAAAATTTTGCAGCGTATAAATTAAGTCCCACGCAATCGGTGATAGAACAATAAATAATTGAACAATCATCCAATCTGCAGCTAGGCGATAATGTACGTACAACAGCGACGCGCCTGTATTACGATTGTTCAATATGACTGGCAACTGTGGCATGTTAGTCACACGTGCACTGTCCATTTTTTATCGCTTCGCTATCAATACTTTCCGCAATGGCAAACTTTACAAGCACTTTACAAAATTTATATCTATATACATTAGCTGAGTTTAATTGTGGATAACATTATCGCTCCTAGGTAATTCAATAAGATTTTCGACGTTAATTTCTCTTGAACACAGAACAGTAACAATCGCAACCTGTACAAGCGTCAGTTCACCGCAGCATCAGCACTGAGAAGGTAACTTCAATGGCGGAAAAGTACAGCACTACTTCGGGTACGTGTTGACATTCCAACTAGCGACGTTATTCATGTCACTGTTGATACTGAATGATTACGTGCAGGAACGGCTGGCAGGCTGCGGCAGAGCGCTTCGATTACCTCATGTGCTTCCGCTGCATATTGTGTACATTGTACTATGGAATGGAATTACACGAGAAAATCAAAGTGTTATAATTGGCTTGGCAGTTTGCACTTATTAATTTATATCTATTGAGACTTAATAGAAAGGCGCCCATATATATGTATATTTATTGTAACAACGCTATTCATAACAGTTACAGTGCCCACAAGCATTTAATCATCCTGAAAACTAGTCTAGGACGCTCATCGATCCTAGTTCTTCAGCTCAGTTGGTCTCGGAAATGTTTTATTGGAAAATTGGTCTTGTTTACCCTTCATACATGTTAACCCATGCTATCTTCAGCTTTTCCCAATTTGTGTAAAGGAAACTTTTAAGCATATCTTGTTATTAATTTTGCTATTTTGGTATTGAGAGATTTCCTTCACTAAAAGTGAGCAACAAGGTGCTTGTTAAAATTATTATTAATGTTTTCTCCTTAGCGTCCCTTGAACTATTTTTCCATTATGATTTCCAGTGCAATTTTCTCCCTTATTCTTATCCCAGCAAAAGCATATCAGCTGCTCTTCAGGATGAATAAGAAGCGTCCTGCTACGCTCTTGGTTTTTCATCTTTCACGCACACTTGACCGGCATTTGTGTTTCTGCCCTCGATGTATGAGATGTAAGACGAAATACGGTTCCACGAACGCGCATTAAACATGTGTATTAAGCAAAATGAATTTACGCTCATCATACGTTAGATGAAACTACCAGAATTAATGCATAAAAATGGTGTCTGGAAAATAAATTTATTTGAAGTTCACAACACTTGACTTTATAGTTGTCAGTGTAGTCCACGATTCTTTTTTTATTAATCCGTCTACTGTGGCCACCATAATTTCACAGGTAAACGTATACCCTTTACAACGCTAATGAAACTATAATTATTTAATTTAATTTCATTTAAAAATTTAAAAGTTAATTAATAAAATAAAATGTAAAAATTAATTTAAAATTTAAAAAATTTAAAAATTAATAAATTTAATTTTTTTTTAAATTTATTTAATTTAATTAATGGTTATTTACATTTGACAGTTACTGGGATATAAGGTTTCTAGATGCACTTTTTCTAAAAATATCTAATTATATAAATTCGAATACCAAGCAACATTAATTATTAAAGAGGATTTTTTTGCAGAGACTAGACAGACTCGTATTTTGTCGACTCTAGGGGACACCAGGAGGCAGCACGAATTCATTCTCATGAGGCGCAAAGACACGAGTCTATCTAGTCGCTGCAGAGAAGGAATAATTCCACCTGCCTTTGTCATCTCTATTAATTACACGTTTATTTGATGACACCAAAATTATAATTCTGAATAAAATTCACACCACTACCTTTATTTCGTTACCTGTCGTTTCGGTTATGGTTTAAACATAGGCGTGGATGCAGTGTTTCAATTAGAACAAGTGCTGCTCTTGTAAAAACCTCTAGATATGTTCAATTGAACAATTGCATACGTCTTCGGTGGACTAACATAGACTCGAGCCACCTGTAAACCACTAATTAGTCGTCCGAGTGGCCTAAACGCGAACGCCCAAAAGAATTACAAGGGAAGACAATATTTGACTAATTTAGCAACGCAATTGCTAGAAGGAAACTTCAAAGAAAGAGTAGAAACTTGAAGTTTTTCATTGGATGTTTTAGTATTTCTATTCGATTATAAAACTGAGATAAAGGATACATGAAAACTAAAGATAAAGGAATTTCTTGTGCATCACACCTGCACGTTGGATTTGTCGCAATTTTTAAAAAAATGTGTTACGTACGTCTTACTTTGAAATTCTGTGTAGTAATATTAAAACAGTAGGTATAATTAAATTGCGGAACCAACACCGCCGTACGCGCCCGGTAGTGTAACTCCATTTGGCGCGCTGAGCAAAGCTCAATTAGTAATCATAAGGGAATGGGAAGTGAGAAAATGAAAACAAATGCGTCAAACATGGTTAACAAGAGTTCTAATGGATTTAACAGGTTCTAACGAACGAACGCTCTCCATCTATACGGATGAAAGAAACCAGCAAGAATATATAAACGAGATCGAATAAAGCAAGCAAGTTGTTGACAAAATTATGGGGAACGAATAAAAAAAAAAATAGGAATGCTAATGAAAATATATTTGTTGGCTAATGTCATAATAGATATTACGAGGTTGTGGAAAATCTATTTAATATGTAGACTTCTCGAAACCGCACAAGCCAACTTCGTGTTAGTTTTCAGAGTAATTCAGCTTCTACTGTCTATTACATATACGACATCCACTTTGGTTAAGAGAAATTACAAATTAAACACATTCCAGAAACCTCACTCCGCACTAGTTTATTCAACTCCAACCTCACATAATTCGTGTTACTCTGGCGATTGACTTTCATCTAGACAGCGCTGCATTATGCCATGGTGTATTTTATTGAGTTTTGTTATAGGGATGTATGCGCAGTTCCTATTGTTCGTATAATACATACTTTACAACGGAACACCTTGATGTAAATTTTGTTTATTATTACCATATCTGTAATTGGAAAAGTTTAATTAATGAAATATTCTCTAATTAGGTGGGTTCGTTCATCTTGATGCACACAGGGAATATCTTGAAGGTAATTCACGTTAGATTTATGTGAAAATTATAATATATAAAGGAAAAAATAAATCGATGCAATTACAATTGTTAATGTCACATGAAGGTCAGATCTGTTTCCCAAATGGAACATTGGTAAGGTTTTTTCCAGTAATGTTCTCAAATAATTATTGCTATATCAATACAATTAGATGACGAACACAATAATATTACAGGGTTACCTGTAAATAGCACGTAAGCTACCGAAATCTGAAGACTACCTATCAATATGTTACTGAAAATTTTAAAAGAAATTTATTTGTAACATATACATTTTGTTCAAATTTTAGGGCCCAAAATGCAGGTAAAGCCGGTCCATATCTTTGTTTCTCCTACATTATACAAATACCGCTGATGAATCAAAGTTAACCCAGATGCAAATAAAAATCGATAAAGCATTGTAGATGCTATGAATAGTGAATAGTCTATTGAAATGCATTAGTCTGTCGTACAGCTGATGTCGAAGTGTTTATGTGTTTACATTGAATATGCCGATAACCATATGATTTGCGTTCTTAATGTTTAAAGTTAATGCATCCGAAATGTCGGGTTTTGAGTTATTTGTAGTTATACATTCTTTTTCTTTTGATGAAATTTGTGGTGGTCCTAACAAGGACCGATCTAGGCGAAACAGGACAAAATAATTTATTAATGTAAAAAATGTTCGAAATGTCCACCGTGAGCTCTAATACAGGCATCAATTCGGCGACGAAAGTTATTATGCACACGAGTAAAATTTACCATGTCTTCGCGAATGCGTTGAGCTGCAACATAAATGCGATTTCGCAGATCTTCGACATTTTCAATATCAGGGCGACAAATTTTCTGCCGCAAGACTATTTTGTCCTGTTTCGCCATAAATCAAAATCATATCGGTGTATTCGATATTCGTATAGGATGCCATTGCAATTGCGTGTAATGACGGTGAATGCTATGTGCATACTAAATGGATATCCGAACGCTGCTTCAGCGACTGCCGGTGATTCCCATATGTTAACTAAGACAGAGTCGGACTCGAATAAAGAAAAATCATTTTCTCGTTACTACGTGCACATAGAACCATAATATTTTGTATTTAGGCATTACTCATGCGTTTCTTTCACCTATTTTTTTTTTTCGTACTATATCCGAATAAGACTGTATATGTTGTAATGATTTGTCGAATTTAATTAATTAAATCTTAAGTTCTATAGTATCCCGGAGTGTTCCTAGAACATTCTTTCGGCAATTTAAATTTAAATTAAATTTTAAAAAAGGATTGGCTAACCTGCTGGAATTGTGTGTAATGTTCCTATGCAAACTCAATATTTAAACGTTACTTACTGGAGCCTTAGCTTATTTACCCAACTTCCGCTTCTACTTCGAAATAAGGGTAGAATTCAAGGGATGAACACATAAAATGCGAACATAGCCAAACACAATGAATATTAGACTAAAAGTCAGAAATTAATTGGTCTCCCTTCGCTGCTCTATTCGATCGCGATAGCGATTGTCTAATAACAGCTGATTTTGATAATGAGATGCACCTAGCTGAAAAATTGATTCTGCGATATTAGGTGACCTTTGCACTACCAACAACTGCAGGTTAAAATTTATTGAGAAAGAAAACGATTACTTCAGCGATGCTTAATTTGCGAAATTGCAACTGAGACACGACTGAAATTATTCTTAAAATGGTTGTAGAAAAATATTACATTAAGATTGGAAAACTTAAAATGTGAAGAAGTTAAACAGGAAACTAGTTATTGCTTCATTCCACCAAGACCGTCGTTGGCTGGACTTGATAATAATGATCCTCCGCTAATGTGAGATAAAAATGATGAAACTACTAAGAAAGAACTTTTAGAAAATTCAGTGTTGAATTGGTGGATATAGATTGCTGGCTGAACGCGCTATACGTGACGCTAATGACAACTACGTTCGATGTCGTAAATTATAACAGTATAACCGCTATATAAGGATATCCCGAATTATGTGAAAGATCCCAAAGAGATATTCCGGATATTCGATCTCCTCCTCCTCCATTACACACATATGTGCAAATAATAAATGCAGAATATTAGTATTCTAACGTTATATGTTAATTAAAGACAGTGATATGTTACCGGTCATAAACCTGACTGATATATTTGCTTTTTGTTATTTTCTATTGATGCTGGTTGAACGCATTGAAATCTTGAATCTAGATAAGAAGTGAACCAGTAATTCCCCGAATTCGAATGCTTTCTGGTTTATAATATAGTAAATTATGTTTTACATGGTCGAAAGTTCGGCTTAGATCGCAGAAAATGCCAGTCGACATTATTTACTATTTATATTACTATTTTCTATATTAGTAATAACTATATTGCGAGACTGCTCTAACTAGGAATTTTTCAGATTTCAACGTGTTGATATCATGAAATATTTTTGTGCTTATTCAAGAAAAGAAGAGCGCAGCTTCCATATTCGTTCATACTTCTTCAAAATTGTAATGTTTTAAACGTGAAGAAAATCGATTTTTCTAAAACTTAGCTACCGCCTGTTTCTCCGAAAGCATCCGTAGACATTCTTTCAGCAATCTAAATTTAATCCGAGTATTTACGTTTTCGCAGGAAATAATTTGAAAAAAAAGACTAGCTTAAATTATTATTGAAACTCGATTTTCACTTCGTTATTGACGTCGAATTTAAACACTAAAAACTTAGATTCACGAGACATTTAGGTTGTTCCTTTCCTTGATTGCTTTGTTCGCGCTAGCGATTCTTTGATCGTTGGCAATTAGGACGTGCCAATTTGATACTATATTACAATTAATTTTCTCTGATAAAAAAAGATGTTAATACATACGAGACCTCAACTAGAAGACATTACCAACTATGTAATATGAAATTTTGCCAACGGATATGACCACACCTTTACAAAAAATATTTAACTTATGATATTACAACCGAGACAAAGTTGAATGTATACCGTAAATTCTCGCAAGGAAATCGTATATTGAAATTAAAAATTTACAAGCTGCTTAGCCAATTCCGTTGACCAGAACTAATTTAAGTTCCAAACGCCCCGAAAGAGAAAAGGAGAAAATAATAGTAATTTTACAAGAAGAAGTACATAGTGCAAAACATCAAACTAGAGATAAGGCTGAAAAAGAAAGCTATTTTGCTCAGATTTCATAGAGCTATGTGCTTATAGCGTTAAGAAAATCTTAAGACACTTTATTGAATATCCTAATGCTTATACATGTTAAACCTATAGTATTTAATCGTAATTTTCGGACACGCTGTGCAAAATTTCATGGAAGAGACCTGAAAATTAAACCACCCCGATAAATTGTCTGAGCAGTTCGTTAAAACTTTATAAATGCATTTCTGAAAGTAAACTTAAACTATTGTTTATCATATTGTATTTATTGGTGCAATTTGTCTTTTAACATTTACAATTGTTGATGTTCCGCACGTGTCTTTTTACAAGAACTCCTGCTGTAATCCGATAGTTGCAATTCAAAAGTCAAAAAATTAGTAAAACGTATGCAGTCTGCTTCAAGCAATCGGGAATGATAATTCGCAGAACATATCCCTTATAAACAGTCAACTCCCTGCTAACGGTGCTAGTCTCCCCGGAAATTGTGCGTGTTGGAACCTGTGGATTCCAAATCAAAGTAAAGCACATAGAGTAGGTTCGGACGCACCCAGAAGGATAATCTTCCGAAGATTTTTTTATGAAGCGCTCAGTTTCAATCCGTAAGATTTTTAACGCAGCAATGGTGAAACGCTATCGGTCGTAGAGTATCTCTAAAGACAGCTTACCAAAAGCTTTTCGTGATGTACTTTTAACTGCGGTCAGTATATTTGAATTACTTCTTAGCTGCAACAAAGTACTTATACTTTTGCAAATATCGTCTACCTGATCATCAAGTCCAAGTTCGGTGCCAATAGGAAACTTCTACGACTCGAAAAAAAATATTTTCAGCGGTTAAATAAGAATTGCGTCCAATAAATTTTATTAAATACTTTAGCATTAATTAGTGTTTAAGCTGTTACTAGCTCACAATGCCAATGGTATAAACGGTAGTGGCCCAAAAATTGAACCCTGTGCTCACACGAAACTATTACTTAATGGTAAGAATGCCATTTGCAACAATTTTCAGCGTCCAAACTGTTAAAAAGGATGTATGTGTATATATAATCCATTCGAATACGAAACTTATTCTCAGATCGTGCAACTTTGATCGCACGAATAAAAATTTTAAGCTATCAAAAGCTTGAGAAATTTAAAAAAATTTGGGAGTATTTCGTCGTTCGGTATGTATAAGATTCTTTGCCTAAGAAAAGATCCAGAAAAAGAGTCGACCTTCATGTGTTCTTGCCGTACTTTCTAACGTCAAATATAGCTGCAGTATTTATTTTGCGTTTATGTGTAACAACTTTCAGACGAAACAATTGTCTATAAAGTGAAGTACACCTTTACAGTAGTTGGAAGCACTAAGACGAATGAGCCATTTAGTATCGGATCATCTCATTGTAAGCTATGTTCTTCTTTAAATTGCCCACCGTTTATCTCCTGACAATGTGCAAACGTATTAAGAAATTTCCGGGTTACCCTTTTTTAAAGCTACTGTAATACCCTTTATTACTACGAATGATAACCACATAACAGGTGTATACATCTTTATTACTTAAAACTCACACGTTTTCTTTAATAACTACAATACAACATGAACTTTCAACGTACGATTTTTATTCAGTTCTACACACAAGTATTTTATATTACTAACCTAACTAGCGACATCTATCGGTGACTACAGTTAAGGATTAATTCACCTTCAACAATTATTTTTTTGTCTCGATTCTGACAAGGAGTCGGCCATCTAGCCTAAACACATAATAAGACCATACATCCAATCGAACGATTTGGAAAAATAGGATCTAAGAAATTTTGAGGTAACTGCCTATTGTGTTGAAGTGCAGGAATAATTTGGAATTCGCTAAAATGAGTCTTTCGTCCTGTTTTCAACAAGTGCAATTGAAACGTTCAACTTGTGTGGATATTGAGTATGGGTTTAATGAGTCCAGTGAGTATTCTCATTTGACCAATACCTTGAAATGTGGTGATTAATTGTCCCATTAAAGAAAGTAGCCTCTTCAGGAAATAGTAAAATATTCGTCCACATTGCCGTTGTAGGTCGAGAATCACTTGTTCATCTTCTTTTAGAATATTGAGTTCTCTAGCCGTGCTTACTGCTAAAGAAGCTCCTACTACCGATTACTACTGACTACGCCAATACGTTGTGGGACCTCGTGGAATAATACACCTTTCCTTCGTACTACTGATTTTATTATTAACTGAACTCGGTTTTATGGTTGTTCACTTACTTTGTACAAATCGATACTACATCTACGTGTATATTCTAATACTCGAATCAACTATTTATGTCTACCCTTAGACAAAACTGTTTACCTTATGTCAGACATAAACAGCTCCGATTCTCGCATAGATACATAAGTCTCGTTTTTCCCTCGAGTATTCTGTTTACATATACATATAAGAAAAAAACGAGAAATTTTAGGTAGGTATATGTTCCATCATTCTATCGTAAAACTCTAGCTAAGAATCGAGTGCCCTTTCAATGTTTTCTCTACAGAACAACTAGTATCAAAGTTGTGATAGAGGTAATCCTTCTTGCTCAGTGGCAATGTTTGCTCCCCTCCCTACTCCCCCCGTCAAATTAAAGCGTTCTAGTGTTTCTGTAATAATCGAACGTGTTATAAAGTTTCTTTCAGGATACAGTTCATTAGAGATGATTTCAAGCTCGCCGAAATTTGTTATTATTAAAATTACATTATTTTTCATTCAACTGCACCGTATTTAACCGCACAATTAATAATTAATAATATTTCAGCAATGTTATCGTTCACTTCATCGGTTCCGTACTTTATCCCAACCCTGTATAGGTCGTCTTTGGAAATCACTTCGGGAGAGATAAATTACCGTACGCAAGATTTTTGGCGTGATTATGTTAAATCTTGTAATAGACACTGGAAAATTTCGCATTCAACGAAATTTTCCAGTGTCTATTACAGATTTAACATAATCACGCCAAAAATCTCGGCAATTTTCTCCGAAAATTTCAAAACATTCCCAGGGGTTGATAAGGTGGTATTAATTATTAATTGTGCGGTTAAAAGCCAATTGCGAATTGAGCTAATAATGTAAATTTTGTAATAACAAATTTCGGCAGTAAAACTAATCATCTGGCTGTCTGAAAAACGCAACACGTTCGTTATTACAGAAACACTAGAACGCTTTAGCGGGGAAATAGCACCTCTATCACAACTTTTGATACTAGTGTTCTGTAGAGAAAACGAGAAAACTCGATTCTTGGCAAAATTTACGATAAGAAATGATGGAACCACCAAAATTTCGTTTTTTTCTTATATGTATAATAACAGAAATCGAGACACCTCTCTATGCGAGAATCAGGCTGGTTATGTCTGACATAAGATAGAAGCGGCAGGTGGGCGTGACAAATGGTTGGTTCAGTATTAAGTGCTTGCTACAAAATAGTGAACAACCATAAAACCGGTTCCATTAATAATCACATGTACGAAGGAAGATTGTGTTATTCCCGAGGTCCGTAGTCTAGTAATCGGTAGTAAGGCTTCTTTAGCAGTAAGCAAGAAAACTCAATATTTTTAAAAGAAGATGAACAAGTGATTCTCATTCTGAGAGGCTGAAAAATTTTTAGCTAATAGGACAATTAATCACCACATTTCAAGGTATTGGTCAAATGAAAGTCACTGGATTTCGACCATACTCAATAATCCACACAAGACAGGACGAAAAACGAATTTAGGTATTCCTGCACTTCAACTTTACAATATAATTACCTCAAAATCGTTTAGTGTATGGTCTTATTATGTGTTTAGATAACCCATTGAAGATAATTAATCGCTTTAACTGTCACCGATAGATAATCGCTAATTAAATACTTGTGTGTAGAACTGAATAAAAATCGGCGTTGAAGTTCATGTTACATTGTAGTTATTAAAGAAAACGTGTGAAGTTTTAAGTAATAAGATAGCGCTACATAAGGGTAACCCGGAAATTTCTTAATACGTCAGGAAATAAACGGTGAACTTTAGTTTAAGAGAACGCGACACAATGGATGTCCGATACTAAACTCATTCATCTTAGTGCCAACTACCTGTAAAGGTGTACTTCTATAGACAGTGGAAATCGCGAAAAATTGATTTTTTCCAAACAAAATAAGCTACTGCAGCCTACGACAAAGTACGGCAAACTACATGAAGGTCGACAATACTTAGGCAAAATTATTTATACATACCGAACGACGAAAATACTCCCAAATTTTAAATTTCTCGAAGCTTTTGATAACTAAAATTTTATTCATTAAGTTGCGATCGAGAATAGAGACAAAATGTTCAATGGATTCTCTATACACATACATCCTTTGTACGCAAAATAGCCCCATTAAGTATTGGATTCGTGTGGCACAGGAATTCGAACACGAGCCATTTATACCATTGGCGTAGCAGCTGTAACGCTTAAACACTAACTAAAGTATTTAATGGACACTCTCTAAAAACGAAAATATTTTTTTTCGAGTCGTAGAAGGTTCTATTGGCACGAACTGAGTTGTGTCCAGGTAGATATTTGCAAAGTATAAGTACTGTTGCAACTATGTGCAGTTAAAAGTACATCACGAAAACTTTTCTTTAGAGATACGACCGATAACGTTATACGTTAAAATCTTACGGATTGAAACTGGCGCTCATAGGAAGATACATCTGGATTGCGTCCAGCCTGTGCTTACTCCACAGGTTAACACACACGAGGAGATTCACCGTTAGCAAGGGAGTTGACTGTTTATAGGGATATGTTCTGCGAGTCTTGACAGAAACAGGCTACACCTTTTTTGACTTTTTGAATTGCAATATATCGAGATTACGTTCTTGTAAAACGTAAAGACAAGAATAAAAATTTTTGTATGATAAATGTAGTTTAAGTTTTCAGAAAATGCATTTTAACGAACTGCTCAGGCAATTTGAGTTGAAATTTTCGGAGGTCGCTCTTCCATGGCACATATTCCGAAATTCCGATTAAAACTACATAGGTTGTATGTATAGCATTAGGATATTCAATAAAGTGTCTTAGATTTTCTTAACGCTATAAGTACATACTCTATGAAATCTGAGCAAGAAACTCTTTCAGCCTTATCGTTTGATGTTTTATATATACTCTTCTTATGCTATAGAGGCGTTTACAAAACTAAATTAGTTCTGGTCAACAGACTAAGCAGCTTGTAAATTTTGAACCAATATACATTTCACTTGCAATACGACATACATTCAACTTGTCTCGGTTTTAATATCATAAGTTAAATATTTTTTTGTAAAGTAATGATTATCCGTTGGCGAAATTTCATATTATAGTTGGCTGTAGTTGGAGTCTCGCTTATGTATCTTTTTTATCAGAAAGAAATTGAGTAACAATATAGTATCAAATTGGCGTCCCGAAGCGATTCAAAAGAATCTTAGCGCGGAAACAAAAACAGAGGAATTTGTATGTCTCGTGGGCAAGTGTTCGACGTCAGCTAAACAAATTGAAAATCGAGTTTCAATAATGAATTTAAGCTAGTCTTTTTTCAAATTATTTCCTGCGAAAAATACTCGGATTAAATTTGCTGAAAGAAAAAATACGGATAACTTTCGAGAAAACAGGCGACAGCTAAGTTTTTAGAAAAATCGATTTTGCTTCACGTTGAAATTTGAAAAATTGAATATGAAGCTACGCTCTTGCACAACGGGTAAGCACAAAAATATTTCATGATATCAACACGTTGAATCTGAAAAAATATATACAACTAATTTATTACTAGCTATAGAAAATAGTAATATAAATAGTAAATAGTAATCGACTGGCATTTCTGCGTCTAAAAGCAGCAGAAAGCATTCGAATTCGAAAATTGCAGTTCATATTTATCTAGATTCAAGATTTCAGTGCGTTCAACCAGCATCAATAGAAAATAACAAAAAGCAAATATATCAGTCAGGTTTATGTTATTGTATATCACTGTCTTTTAATTAACATATAACGTTAGAATACTAATATTCTGCATATGTGTGTAATGGAGGAGGAGAAGATCGGAAATATCAGTACGAGATCTTTCACATAATTCGGGATAGTCTATAGCGCGTTTACTTCACTGTTCCATAATTTACGACATCGAATACGTAGTTGTCACGTCACTAGCGTTCTTCCAGCAACTCCAATTCAACGCAATTTTCTAAAAAGTTCTTTCTTAAGCTAATTTCGCTATGCAGAATCCAGCTTAACATTTGTCTTAACAACTTTCGGATTTCTATTTGGCACTCTTCACATTTTAGGGTTTTTCCAACTCTTGCTATTTTTCTACGGTATTTTAAGAATTTCGATAAATTATTAAAAAAATTTTCAGTAGAAGTAGAATAAACAGTGTCGTTTTCTTTTCTCAGCTTTAACCTGCGAGTTATTTGTACAGATTCACCTAATATCACTTTCGGGAATCAATTTTTAGGTATATATTATCAAATCATGACAATCGCTATCGCGATGAAGACAATGAATTTCTGACTTTAGTCTATTATTCATTGTGTTTGGCTTATGTTCGCGTTTATGTGTTCATCCTATCTACCTTATTTCGGGTAAACTTGGAAGTTGGAGCAAGTACTCCATTGTAACGTTTAAATATTGGTTGCATAAAACATTACACAGCAGGTTGTAATCATTTTTGCATTTAATTTAGAAAATTGCCGAAAAAATGTTCTAGGAACTATAGAACTTAAGATTTAATTAATTAAATTCGGCAAACATTACAACACTCTACAGTCTATTCGGATACTCTTCGAAAAAAATGGAAGTGAAAAACACATATTATGCCTAAATACAAAATATTATGGTTCTATATTACACGTAATAACGAAAATGTTACGAGGGCTCTATGCTGGAATATGAAATCACGCAGAGAACATTCAGGTATGCACATAGCATTCGCAAAATTCATTACACATTACAATAATATCTATGACACCAATATATTTACGATTTATGAAAAAAGCGAAACAGGACAAAATAGTCTTGCGGCAGAAGCCAACAAATATTATTGAAAATGTCGAAGATCATTTATGTTACCTTCAACATTCGCAGGTATGGTAGGGCCCACACTCGTGTGCATCTTTCGTCGCCAGATGTGCCTATATTAAACGACAATTTCATTTTTACATTAATAAATTATTTTGTCCTGTTTCGCCTAGATCTCACTGTTGAACCACCACAAATTTCATCAAAGATGTATAAAAATAACTCAAACGATGCGTAACTTTAAACGACCAGGGCAAATTTATCGGCATATATTTAAAAACACGCCGTCCACTTCTGGACATCAGCTGCGACAGACTATGCATTTCGAATAGACTATTCACTTATTCTTAGCATCTACAATGCTTTATCATTTTTATTTGCATCTGGAGACAGCTTGTTCATCAGCGTGTGAAGCAAAGATATGGGCCAGCATTTGGGCCTAAAACGGAGCAAAATGTATATTTACAAATAAATTTCTTTAAACACCGGTAACATAACTGACAGCTTAACCCTGTAATGTATTGTGTTCGTCATCTAATTATTATTGATATAGCAACAATTCATTTGAGAACATTACTGGAAAAACGCAATGTTCCATTTGGGAAAACGATGACAGCTTCATGTGACATTAACTGCATCATTTATTTTTCCTTTGCCATATTGCCAATTTTCACGCGTGAAATTTTTATCAAAATTTGTGTGTACATCAAGACGAACCCGCGAACAGAGGAATATTTCATTAACTTTTTCAATACAGATATGAAGCAATAATGTTCCGTTGTAAAAGCATTACCGAACAATAGGAACTGCATATAATAAATATGTATAAATACATATATCATAGCGTTGGAAATTGAAACAAAACTCAGGAGTAATGTTAACAACAAGTAGATTATTAAAAATATATCTTAATAGACAGCTAATTACTTCTGAAAAACTAACAGCCCAACTTGTGTGCTTTTTGAGTGATTTCAGCGTAATCTATATTAAATAGACTTACAACTTCATGTCATCTATTATATGACTATAATTTCATCGACAACATAACGCTTATTCGTCTCATTTATATGACTTGGAC
>JAIOKQ010000702.1:0-12071 GCA_020654165.1 Oryctes rhinoceros
AAAGAAGAAGAAAAATAAAGAATTTTAAAACGCTTACTTTTGTAATTAGCCGTATCCAATATAGTGGATGTTAATGCACAAGAAAAATAGTATTAGTCAGCACACGAGGAGGTAGGCACATTAAAACTGTTACCGTAAGCGCAATCCGATTTCTCAAACATCTGAAGCATTAGGAATGTTTCCACAGTCGTTTCTTTCAAGGATGTTCGTCGTTCTGAAAAAATGTTTTTATATCTTGAAAATGAACGCTCGACGTCTAATGATGTAATACACGCGTAATTAAAATAATCTTTTGAATTTAGTCACCGGATCAGTAGAGTTACCTTCCCAAACTTGTCTTAACCTGCTAAAATTTGTATCTTTCTTCATAACACTTTCAAAATTTCTTGTAACGATATCATTTTTTTTGTTATTTATACAGTGTAGGAGTGTATTAACGTCATCTAATATTTGTACTGACTCCGTCAGGGACAGTGCACTATTTTGTAATTTATTTATTGCCTCAAGTACTTCTCTATAATTGTTGTAAACGGTTTGTAAATCTGCTTCAACGGAAATATCTTGGAATTTATCCTGGCTTTCCTTAATAGCCGCAGATTCGTTGGGATTGAATTGTAAGACGACTGATTTTATTTGCCGGAAGTATTTAAAATAATAAAACGCTGCCTCCAGCCATGTCCCCCAACGCGTAAGAATCGGCTCTGGTGGTTCGGGAATACCGGGACACTGTTTATGAAATTCACTGGTACGTTTGGGAGATTTGAGAAACACTCGTTTCGTATTTGTTATTAATGCATTTACCTCAGGGAAATTTGCACGAATAGTTTCAGCCGCAATATGCAGAGCATGAAGTTTACAAGTAATATGTAACATCATCCCATAATGTTCTTGAAGAGAACGACCTACACAACGCATTGTCGCGGCACCATCGGTCATGAAAATTAATACTTGAGTAGTGGCAATTTCAAATGTTTGTAAAGTATCAACGACTACGCTCTCGATAGCGTCGGCAGTACACGATTTTAGTCTTTTACTAGCTAATAAAATTCCCTTTGTAGGTTGACGAGGTTCCAGTATACGTACAATCACATTCAAAATAGAATGTTTTTTACGGTCTGTCGTTTCGTCAATACATAACCACAGTAGTTTATTTTTTATTGCAGATCTGATCCTGTTTTCAATCTCGGTACGTACACTTGGCACACATCTCCTTAATCTTGTTTCCGACGGTAACTCAAAGTCTGGATTATATTTATTCCAAAATTCACGGAATGGTTTCTTCCTGAGTAAGGAAAACGGTAAATTACACGCAGTCAGCATATAAAATAAATTAATTATAAATTGAGTTGCCTCAGTCGGTGATACACCCAGTTTTTTATTTTTGTGTTGCTGACTATTTACATGTCTTCTACAGCCATATTTATCATTGCACATCAGAGGTATATTACAAATTTTACATATAATCTCACTTCCATTATATATTAAGTCAGGAAATTCTCCACAGAACTTTTTCACTTTGTCGGCCTGTGGGCGTTTCTTACTACGCGCGTCCGCCATACCGTCACAACCCGATCGCATACGGTAATAAACTACCGAAATGCGATGCGAGTTATTTGCTTATATATTACATTACATATCCCCCGGCCACGCCCGGCGGTACGCCTTCTGACTTGCCACGCACTTTGGGGAGCTCTACTTATAACTTTTATAAATAGAGATGTTTTTGTAGCTACTAGATAGACTCGTGTCTATTCGCCTCATGAGCACTCAGCCTACTGGTGTCCCCGAGAGTCGACAAAACACGAGCCTGTTCAATCGCTCCAAAAAAGTAATATCATCCGCCTTCGTCCTCTCTACAAATAACGTAGGAGGGGATAGGTGAAATGATATTACGAAACACAGATATTGTATTTCAGCTGCATTCTAGAATTAAAGTAAAGTAGCAAGTACCAAAAATAAAGCCTTAATGGTTAAATGTTGTTGTTGTAACAGTTCTCATTATGACATAAGGTTTGCTCGCGACGTCAAAGAAAGTTGCAGCAATACTGAAGCGTATGTGAAGCACATAAATGTAGAAATAAAAACACCTGAAATATGGAAGAAAGGATTTAAATTAGAATTTGATAGTTGTTCAGGTCGCTTACGTACGTAAGGCAAAGGAGCCTTACATATATTATATATTGTTTCGGACAGCATGAATATGAGTGGATGCATGCTTTCAACAGAAAAAAATTCTATTATTTTCAAATGCCTACCTTATGTAGTACAGTCGTACGTTAATCCTACTCATTAAATTCGTACCATGCTTAAGGGAGAAGAAGTCGCCTTTCCATTATGGTCACGTAAAACACTATGTATTGCTGTAATTTTGTAATCTATCACTAGAGATGACAAAGGTAAGTGGAATTATTCCTTTTTTGTAGAGACTAGACAGACTCGTGTCTATTCGCCTCATGAGAAAGGGTTCGTATTGTCTACTGGTTTCTCGAGAGTCGACAAAACACGAATCTATCCAGCCTCTGCAAAGAAGTAATAATTTTATCCCTCTTTGTCCTCTCTGCTTATAAGAATAATGAGAATAAAACAAACTATAGCGACTATATTTGCTAGCTTTCAGGAATACATTATTTTGAATATGGGGGCAAGCGATTACTCAAACATATACTTCTATCTAGGCTAAACCTTAGCCATCGCGTCGAAAATATCTTCGCTTTATTTATTAGGTACATTTTCAATATGAAGTGCCTACCAACATTTGCTTTGGCATCTCTAATTTTTATTTGTAACCAAAGCAATTCTTAGAACATTTTTTGCCTTTCGCAATAAAAACGCCATCACCAAAGAATTCAGGATTGAAAATTTAAAGAATTCAAGTACCGTAACGTAGGTAAATACATGCATAATTGTTATGTTCAAATATGATAGTTTTCTGAAAAGAACGTGGCCTACTACATTTCCATGAATCACATCTACGTAATTATTCGAATCGCAGTATCGTTATACTGCTCATCGTACTGGTTGGCAAAAATCATCTTGGTAAAAAAAAAATGAGATGTGTAATCCTCATTGTTTTACTTGCTCCAGGTAAGTATAATTGCTTAAAATCTTCTACGGAAATTCTGGGAGTTAAAATTGATCATTTCTTTGTAGCTGTTTATACCGTGCGTTATCATAAAAGAATAGTGGGCGGCAAAGAAACAACAATTGAAAAATTTCCGTATCAGGCTATGGTGCTCTGTGAAAATTTCCTCTATGTCTCATTGTGCGGCGGGGCAGTGCTAAATAAGAAAACGATTATTACGGCCGCGCATTGCGTTTCCGATTGTAGCGAGAACGATTTAGTTGTTATTGCAGGTAAATAATAAATATGCTGTTGAAGATAGCATTTTTTTTAAGGGATTGTGATGTAATTTTCGATATAGGAAAGCCGGGCAGACATACGTTTCGACGACTAAACTATCATCTTCAGAAGTAAAACTGAACTGTTCAAGTCATATTTGTATGCGCATTTGCGTCTATTGCTCCAAGTTCTTTGTTTTCGCGGTATTACGTTACCGTACAGCCATACCAAAAAGTATTGTCCCCTTTCCAGTAGTCGATACTAATCAATTTGTTTATTAGAATACAGCAATTAACTTAGTAAAATAGCATCTAATTATCAATTCTAATCTAATTCAAATAAGTAAAGAAGAGAGCAAAATAAAAAAAATAAATAAAAAATCCAAAAGCAAAAAATAAGAACAAATAGAAAAGGAACGAAATAATTTCTTTTAATCACTAGAAAATACAAAAAGATATTTACTTGAATATAGGCTTTCACGACCGTAATCCGTAGCAGAAATGTTCTTTCAGATATTGTCAAGTCAAATATTAAGTACTGGACAACGCCCGAAAGACAATTCTAACAAAGATATTTATTTGTCGAAACGTCTTCGAATACATCTTTTTTTTTTAAGGAAGCAGCGAATACGATACAACACACCAACACGAAGTCGATTCCAAAACGATACATACAGATTATCAGGATGACCAGACAGACAATGACATAGCGATCATTTGTCTTAAATCCGCTTTACGATACTCGAACCGAATCCAACCGATCGCTGTTACGGATCAAATATATCCCGAAGGGACCGATGCCGTAGTAACCGGTTGGGGACGAACAAACGACAACAAAGTATCTAGCAAATTGCGTTACGCGAATGTGAAACTGATAAGCAATCGCCATTGCAAAGCGATCAATTCGCTTGTTGACGACACTCAATTGTGCACGGACGGAGGTAGTTACGGACCTTGCAAAGTAAGTATTATGATGGGATATAATGGAATACAAAACATAACTTGGCATCTTTCCTGTACACCGTACAAGATGTACGCGAGATATTGAAAGCCATAATTAAAGATGACAAAGACAGGTGGGATTATTTTTTTTAGCAACGACTAGATAGAGTCGTGTCTATTCGTCTCATCAGAATGGGTTCGTGATGTCCACGAAAGTCGACAAAACACGAGTATTTAGTCTCTGCAAAAAAACAATAATTTCATTCGGCTTTGTCCTCTCTAATCATTAGTAATATTGCAATACCACAAAACGACTTTTTACTTTCTAATTGATAGGAAATAAGCTGGAACATTATGATAAAGCCAAAAACAGTTTCCGGCTCCTTTTTTTTAATTGTTTCATTAATTCTTCTCGTCAATTGTACTTTTTCCTCGTTATTTATCAATTCAAACTATTAAATAATAAACATCGAACAGCTCTAACAGGTCACGAGATGCTTAATTATCAATCTCCTAAGATGTTTTTTTAGTGTAGAATCTTGCTTAATTATTGTGTGTTTGTCACAAATGTTTCCGAGATAAACAGTTTTTGCACGACGAACGTCGTGGATTTAGTGCCAGACGTGACGATTTAATTATGTAGCTGTCTACATGTTCGCTCGATGTATCGATTATATGCTCGATGCTCGATTATATCTTATATCACTTTCAAGAAACTATAGCCTTATCTCAAGCAATTTCGCCTGTTACAAAGAGAAAATTGACGATTTAGAACTATTCGTTTAAAATTCCTGAAATCCGCTTCTCCGAGCATTGCCTTAAATTTTTGCGTAGATCTCCAAGTTTTGTAGAGTGGTCGATATCCACGGTAATAGGTCCTGAGTTTATTGAGTTGGGATCTTATGACAACGAAAATCAAGAATTAATGCACGTAGATCCCCATTAAAAATGTTCCTGAAATATTGAAGTGGAGTTAAGATAGAAATACAAAAGATTGGTGAATTTTCTGAAAACTTATAGTTTGGTGCAGACAATTAGTTAAAGATACAACAAGAACCATTGCAGCTAATATTATTGTCAATCAAGAGGAATACGCTAGTGAAGTAATAGTCTCGGCATTGTCTGATTACCTAGCAGAAAAACTGAATTAACTTCCAACTCGCATAACTCGCATTTCACTTCATTAAAATTTTAAGTGCGATACGTCGTCATAAGTAGAGATGACAGAGGCAGGTGGAATTATTCCTTTTTTGCAGCGACTAGATAGACTCGTGTCTATTCGCCTCATGAGAATGAAGAATCGACAAAACACGAATCTGTGTAGTCGCTGCAAAAGTAATAATTTCATCAGCCTTTGTCCTCTCTAATCATTAGTAATATTCAATACCACAAGTCGATGTTTTACTTTCTAATTGGTAGGAAATAAGATGGAACATCATGATAAAATCAAAAACCGTTTCCGGTTCTTTTTTTTTAATTGTTTCATTAATTCTTCTCGCGAATTGTATTTTTTTCTCATTATTTATTAACTCAAACTATTAAATAATAAACATCGAACAGCACTAACAGGTCACGAGATGCTTAATTATCAATCTCCTAAGATGTTTTCTTGGGGTCGAATCTTGCTTAATTATTCTGTGTTTGTCACAAATGTTTCCGAGATAAACAGTTTTTGCACGACGAACGTCGTGGATTTACTACAAAATACTGGCTCGTGATAAGAAGTCTCAGTAAGTTACAACATATCGATATATCTTCGTATCTTTCTTTCTAGTTGAATATTCGGATATCGGCGAAATGTGTTTTCTACGTGCGGTTGTTGAAGACAATTACAATAGTTATAAAAAGTTTATTTACAGATGTGTCTCGAATTGATTTCCAGAAAGGTTATAGTTTCAACCTGAAACAGATGCTAAAACAATAGTAAGCAATTGTTCGAAATATCGACTCTTTCCTTGAAAATGCCTAATCATTTATTGCCTAATGAGTTTTGAAGATAACTAAATTGAATGCACCGTAGTGTTACGTACGCCTAAGAATGCATCCATCGTAGATAAGTCACATCACTCTTCAATCACGTTGCATGCAGCATTGATATTTGATCGAAACAACAGCCGATTTTGGTTGACCTAGGCAAAATTTATCACTAACGGAAGCACGACTACGATGAAATTCTACAAACCAGTTGTAAATAGTTTTTTCTGATGGAGCTTCGGTATCAAAGGTCCAATAGAGTGATTCGAAGAAATGTACCTTCACTGAAATTGTAATAAATCATTCAACGGAGACCTTCGTGCGAAATTTCCAATTTTTTTCACAAAATTGCTTTTTTCTCGCTACTTACGTATTGTCACTGTTTCGACAATAACAAATCTTAAATTTACGGAACATGTCTGATTTGTACTTTAGAAATTAGGTTAACTTTGGATGCTCAAAAGGATTATAGTCAAACACAGCTAATGACAACCTTTACCATTTTAACGATACGGTATATATTATACAAGTTAATCCGAAGATTGTAGCAATATCATGGTACCCTGAGTACTGCGTCTTGCAATATTGTTTCGCAAATTCAAAGCAAAGACGTAACTCATATCCTTCATGGTTCAACAATGAAATTATTAACTGTTTGTTTGCAAGTAAAATCTTTACTTGTCGATAAATACAAAAGGTGCAAATCTTCAGTGCGTCACGAGCAATTCAAAACTTGCCGTAATAAAGCTTTAGAAACTAATCAATGGCACATATCGAAACTTTATTGTTGCTTTCGAAAGTCAAATTATTTGAGACATTAAACAGGACGACTGCGTTCTAAAATCTTCCAAGAACCCGCTTGCTGCCGATCATGAGTATTCCCAGACCCTTGCTTAAAGATTGTCAACTTTCTTTTAGAAAAACTATGGCAACACATGGTTTCTCCGATTCGTTTAGTCGTTCCATTAGAATCTTATTTGTTAAATCGCAAGTGTTATGGTAGTTAACGTAATCACTAGAGCTCCCCAAAGTGCGCGGCAAGCCAGAAGGCGTACCGCCGGGCGTGGCCGGGGGATATGTAATGTAATATATAAGCAAATAACTCGCATCGCATTTCGGTAGTTTATTACCGTATGCGATCGGGTTGTGACGGTATGGCGGACGCGCGTAGTAAGAAACGCCCACAGGCCGACAAAGTGAAAAAGTTCTGTGGAGAATTTCCTGACTTAATATATAATGGAAGTAAGATTATATGTAAAATTTGTAATATACCTCTGATGTGCAATGATAAATATGGCTGTAGAAGACATGTAAATAGTCGGCAACACAAAAATAAAAAACTGGGTGTATCACCGACTGAGGCAACTCAATTTGTAATTGATTTATTTTATATGCTGACTGCGTGTAATTTACCGTTTTCCTTACTCAGGAAGAAACCATTCCGTGAATTTTGAAATAAATATAATCCAGACTTTGAGTTACCGTCGGAAACAAGCTTAAGAAGATGTGTGCCAAGTGTACGTACCGAAATTGAAAACAGTATCAGATCTGCAATAAAAAATAAACTACTGTGGTTATGTATTGACGAAACGACAGACCGTAAAAAACACTCTATTTTGAATGTGATTGTACGTATACTGGAACCTCGTCAATAAAGACTAAAATCGTGTACTGCCGACGCTATCGAGAGCGTAGTCGTTGATACTTTACAAACATTTGAAATTGCCACTACTCAAGTATTAATTTTCATGACCGATGGTGCCGCGACAATGCGTTGTGTAGGTCGTTCTCTTCAAGAACATTATGGGATGATGTTACATATTACTTGTAAACTTCATGCTCTGCATATTGCGGCTGAAACTATTCGTGCAAATTTCCCTGAGGTAAATGCATTAATAACAAACACGAAACGAGTGTTTCTCAAATCTCCCAAACGTACCGGTGAATTTCATAAACAGTGTCCCGGTATTCCCGAACCACCAGAGCCGATTCTTACGCGTTGGGGGACATGGCTGAAGGCAGCGTTTTATTATTTTAAATACTTCCGGCAAATAAAATCGGTCGTCTTACAATTCAATCCCAACCAATCTGCGGCTATTAAGGAAAGCCAGGATAAATTCCAAGATATTTCCGTTGAAGCAGATTTACAAACCGTTTACAACAATTATAGAGAAGTACTTGAGGCAATAAATAAATTACAAAATAGTGCACTGTCCCTGACGGAGTCAGTACAAATATTAGATGACGTTAATACACTCCTACACTGTGTAAATAACAAAAAAAAGATATCGTTACAAGAAATTTTGAAAGTGTTATGAAGAAAGATACAAATTTTAGCAGGTTAAGACAAGTTTGGGAAGGTAACTCCACTGATCCGGTGACTAAATTCAAAGATTATTTTAATTACGCGTGTATTACATCATTAGACGTCGCGCGTTCATTTTCAAGATATAAAAACATTTTTTCAGAACGACGAACATCCTTGAAAGAAACGACTGTGGAAACATTCCTAATGCTTCAGATGTGTGAGAAATCGGATTGCGCTTACGGTAACAGTTTTAATGTGCCTACCTCCTCGTGTGCTGACTAATACTATTTTCCTTGTGCATTAACACCCACTATATTGGATACGGCTAATTACAAAAGTAAGCGTTTTAAAATTCTTTATTTCTTTTGTTTTTATGTACTTTACTTATGTTCCTTATCGACGCCTATGGTGCGCCACGCAGTTGGGGAGCTCTAGTAATCACTCTTCGAACATCCTTTATCCTTCTCTTGGAGTCTAACGATACGGTATATATTATACAAATTAATCCCAAGCTGCTACAATGCGAATTGTAGCAATATCATGGTACCCTGGGTACTGCGTCTTGCAACATTGTTTCCAAAATTCGGAGCATTCTCAAAAAATAGACGTAACACTTATCCTTCATGGTTTAACAATAAAATTATTAACTGTTTGCAAGTAAAGTCTTTACTTATCGATAAATACAAAAGGCATTCGTGCGGATAGGCAATCGTGCCTATCCGCCTCATGAAAATGGATTCGTATTGCCTACTTAGTCTCTGCAAAAAAAGTAATAATTTCATCCGCCTTTGTCCTCTCTAGTTATAATTCCCATTAATTTATTTCTTTCCACAGGGTGACTCAGGAGGACCACTCGCTGCCCATAATAAACTTGTAGGAATAGTTTCATACGGAAACATCAATTGTTCCTCGAGGATGGTTAGAATGTACGCGAATGTGTACCACTTTCGCAATTTCATACAAGACAATATGTGCTAATTTATTTTGATCGAAAGGATTGTTTCTAGGCTCGTCTGTAACAACGCAAGAATTTGTACATTTTTTCGTAGAGTTTATCAAGAAAATCGCAGCGCAACAAGTGTACTATAAGTAAGCTTGTATTTCTTATGCAATAATTAATACAACCAATTCTATATTTCTTGTAAATTTTGGGCATAATAATAAATAATAAATCGGAGCAGAAATTTTATATTTCTCGCTGTGGCGTAATTTACATAATATGGGGACCGTAACAAGAATTTGAATATTTATCTCTTTTTTTAATTTGTACGATGCGTATCTAGGGTGTAAACGCCACTGATTTATCGATAGTAGGTTACACAGTGGTAGGATATGCGATAACAGAAATTTTCATAATTTTCAAATTTGAATAAAGAGAAAACCAGTGATATCGACATATTCGACTAAAATCAAACTGAAATCCCAATATTACGACATACACATTGAGCAGGCCCAATTGACCCTATTACGTCATCACTATCTACGCGAAAAATTGTAATCGCCGCAGATACTTTACGATGTTCAAATATTAAAAAAAAAAACAGTTTTCGCCAGTACAAAAATTAAAGCTTTCAAATGTTTGGGGACGAAGTAACGCCATCTGCGTATACGATATAATATATACTGGCTAGCAATATTTTGTACAAATGTTCATAGTAAAGCCTTACGGCGTAGCAGACGGTGTATAATTAGAGCAAGTTAAAAATTGCACATACTTTAATGCAGAAAATTATTCCAATTATTATTATCGTTACAAACAGACCTCACACCACTTATTTAATCGCCATAAAGCAGATTATTTTTAAGCCAAATACGGCTTTCTTTAGATATGATATGTACTCTGTTCTTAAGTATCGGAAAAAAAGTGAATTACTACGATATTCTACAAAAATTATTTATTTACACTTATTTACACTTTTATTTAAAACATTAAATATCAAAAAACATTTACAATAAAAAAATGAATGTTAAAATAAAATAAAAAAATAATTCTTCAATAAATATCTAATAACTAAAAATTATTTAAATAAATAATATGTACATTATCTACTTTATCTATATCACCTATATCACAAGCGAGTTCCATATTAAATAAAACTTGCATAACATACATTTTCTGTTCCATTACTGTCTTATCCTTTGCTTGTAAGCCTCCCACAGAAGATGTCTGTATTGCCACAACAGCAACATCGGCTCCAGCTTTAGTTACATGTTCTAGTGTTCTGTAATATTCTGTATATTGATCCAAGCTATCTGCTTTAGCTTCAAGTTGTACACCGGGAGTTAACTGGATATATTCTGGACTATCTAGAAATAGTGGAGTTTGAGCTACAAATCCTACAACTACATTGCGGTATTGTTTTCCGATTTCAATGGTAGCTTTTGTGTAAGCTTCATCGATTACACCCAGTGTACTTGATTGCGCCAACAAGAAAACCCCACAATTTCCAGATGAGTCACCTTGTTCAATGGCATCGAGGGTACCCTTTCCCATCACAGAATGTGTGGTTATCACAGTTGCCCATGATGATATGTGATATATTCCTTTATTGTATTGAAGTTCCATAGTTTTTCCGATATCTGCGAATTTTCTATCTTTAAATACAATAAAGTGATACTTATGTGCTAACGCCTTTAAACAAGTAACAAAATTCTCGTCAAAATCTTCTATGATGTCTGCATACGTTTTAAAAAGGCATATGTGAGGACCTACGTGTTCTGCTAATCTTAAAATGTCTGCTGCTCATGTTAAATCAGCAGCATCACAGAGATTTGTTTTCTTCTCAGACATGATCTTGAATATTTGTTTGGTAATATTATTTGCACCGTACTTTGCTTGATCACCATATGTCATTTTTAACCGATCAATTAATTTGGGATGATCCGAATTAATTTGATTCTGGGTTAAATACTCACGAACATTGTTACATATTGCTTCAGTGATACAGCCTCTTGTCTTTAATACTTGCTCCTTGTTCTCTATTCAATACAACTATCGAGTCATTCACTATAATGTCTTCACATTGTAGATCCCTCACGGTTTCTAATATACTACTACCAGATGTGACCACGTCTTCAACTATAACACATCTTTGTCCCGCTTTAAAATTCCCTTTTATTAATTTTTTTGTTCCGTAACTTTTTGCTTTCTTTCTTCTTATTACCATAGGATAACCTTTTTTGATGGATAAAACTGTGGCAATTGGCAGCGCGAGTGTATGGAACACCGCATACAATATCCAAAGGAACATTTTGTATTTTCTCGATTGTAAGATCGGTTAAATCCTCCTAAAATAAAAAAATATACAACTCTCTTATTACTACACAACGTTATTGAAACCTACCAGAAGCTTGAAGTAATTGACTAATGCAATATATTGGAGTCCATAATCGTACTTTCGTTTGGGAATCACCAAATTTAATTGCGTTCACTTGATGCAAGTTAACAGCAAAGAATTCCAATTTTTTATTGGAACAAGACATTTTTAGAATAATTAATTTGTTGTCT
>JAIOKQ010000706.1:0-22477 GCA_020654165.1 Oryctes rhinoceros
AGCCACTGTTTGACTGTACACTGTGCTTAACAGTCTTGCGGACAGGTCTTGGGAAAATTGCCTTGCACAAAAGAAATCGGGCCTTTGGAAAAAAATATACGAGCGTTCGGCAAGAAAATTTCTTCGAGAATATCTCTATAGTCATCTCCCGTAATTCTTCCTATAATTGGGACAAATTTTCTTGGTTCAGCCACAACCATCCATCCTCAAAAGCCACATCTTATTCAGCCATTTCTTTCTGGTCGTTTCTATATTTTGCACATTATATCTAGTAAGTACACAAGATGGTTCATTTTGCACAGCCCACATTGCAAGTCTCGTTCATCGATATTCCCTATATCTACACATATCTACATAGGGCGACGAATTGGGCAACGTTTTCTAGCTTTCCTGATCTCGGTGAGAACTCTGGGTCACGGCTCTCCTGGTGATAGCGGCCAGTTTCGCTTTTTCCACGCATTTAACTCGCTAAAAGCCACTGTTTGACTGTACACTGTGCTTAACAGTCTTGCGGACAGGTCTTGGGAAAATTGCCTTGCACAAAAGAAATCGGGCCTTTGGAAAAAAATATACGAGCGTTCGGCAAGAAAATTTCTTCGAGAATATCTCTATAGTCATCTCCCGTAATTCTTCCTATAATTGGGACAAATTTTCTCGGTTTAGCCGCACCCATCCATCCTCGAAAGCCACATCTTATTCGGCCACTTCTTTCTGGTCGTTTCCATATTTTGCACATTATATCTAGTCAGTACACAAGATGGTTCATTTTGCACAGCCCACATTGCAAGTCTCGTTCATCGATATTCCCTATATCTATACATATCTACATAGGGCGACGAATTGGGCAACGTTTTCTAGCTTTCCTGATCTCGGTGAGAGCTCTGGCTCACGGCTCTCCTGGTGATAGCGGCCAGTTTCGCTTTTTCCACGCATTTAGTTCGCTAAAAGTCATCGTTTGGCTATATATACTATGCTTAACAGTCTTACGGACAGGTTTTGAGATGTGTATCGAAGAGTTGCCTTACACAAAAAAAAATCGGACCTTTAGGAAAAAATATAAAAGCACTCGGTAAGAAAATTTCTTCGAGAATATCTCTATAGTCATCTCCCGTAATTCTTCCTATAATTGGGACAAATTTTCTCGGTTCAGCCACAAGCATCCATCCTCAAAAGCCACATCTTATTCAGCCATTTCTTTCTGGTCGTTTCTATATTTTGCACATTATATCTAGTAAGTACACAAGATGGTTCATTTTGCACAGCCCACATTGCAAGTCTCGTTCATCGATATTCCCTATATCTACACATATCTACATAGGGCGACGAATTGGGCAACGTTTTCTAGCTTTCCTGATCTCGGTGAGAACTCTGGGTCACGGCTCTCCTGGTGATAGCGGCCAGTTTCGCTTTTTCCACGCATTTAACTCGCTAAAAGCCACTGTTTGACTGTACACTGTGCTTAACAGTCTTGCGGACAGGTCTTGGGAAAATTGCCTTGCACAAAAGAAATCGGGCCTTTGGAAAAAAATATACGAGCGTTCGGCAAGAAAATTTCTTCGAGAATATCTCTATAGTCATCTCCCGTAATTCTTCCTATAATTGGGACAAATTTTCTCGGTTCAGCCACAACCATCCATCCTCAAAAGCCACATCTTATTCAGCCATTTCTTTCTGGTCGTTTCCATATTTTGCACATTATATCTAGTAAGTACACAAGATGGTTCATTTTGCACAGCCCACATTGCAAGTCTCGTTCATCGATATTCCCTATACCTACACATATCTACATAGGGCGACAAATTGGGCAACGTTTTCTAGCTTTCCTGATCTCGGTGAGAGCTCTGGCTCACGGCTCTCCTGGTGATAGCGGCCAGTTTCGCTTTTTCCACGCATTTAACTCGCTAAAAGCCACTGTTTGACTGTACACTGTGCTTAACAGTCTTGCGGACAGGTCTTGGGAAAATTGCCTTGCACAAAAGAAATCGGGCCTTTGGAAAAAAATATACGAGCGTTCGGCAAGAAAATTTCTTCGAGAATATCTCTATAGTCATCTCCCGTAATTCTTCCTATAATTGGGACAAATTTTCTTGGTTCAGCCACAACCATCCATCCTCAAAAGCCACATCTTATTCAGCCATTTCTTTCTGGTCGTTTCTATATTTTGCACATTATATCTAGTAAGTACACAAGATGGTTCATTTTGCACAGCCCACATTGCAAGTCTCGTTCATCGATATTCCCTATATCTACACATATCTACATAGGGCGACGAATTGGGCAACGTTTTCTAGCTTTCCTGATCTCGGTGAGAACTCTGGGTCACGGCTCTCCTGGTGATAGCGGCCAGTTTCGCTTTTTCCACGCATTTAACTCGCTAAAAGCCACTGTTTGACTGTACACTGTGCTTAACAGTCTTGCGGACAGGTCTTGGGAAAATTGCCTTGCACAAAAGAAATCGGGCCTTTGGAAAAAAATATACGAGCGTTCGGCAAGAAAATTTCTTCGAGAATATCTCTATAGTCATCTCCCGTAATTCTTCCTATAATTGGGACAAATTTTCTCGGTTTAGCCGCACCCATCCATCCTCGAAAGCCACATCTTATTCGGCCACTTCTTTCTGGTCGTTTCCATATTTTGCACATTATATCTAGTCAGTACACAAGATGGTTCATTTTGCACAGCCCACATTGCAAGTCTCGTTCATCGATATTCCCTATATCTATACATATCTACATAGGGCGACGAATTGGGCAACGTTTTCTAGCTTTCCTGATCTCGGTGAGAGCTCTGGCTCACGGCTCTCCTGGTGATAGCGGCCAGTTTCGCTTTTTCCACGCATTTAGTTCGCTAAAAGTCATCGTTTGGCTATATATACTATGCTTAACAGTCTTACGGACAGGTTTTGAGATGTGTATCGAAGAGTTGCCTTACACAAAAAAAATCGGACCTTTAGGAAAAAATATAAAAGCACTCGGTAAGAAAATTTCTTCGAGAATATCTCTATAGTCATCTCCCGTAATTCTTCCTATAATTGGGACAAATTTTCTCGGTTCAGCCACAAGCATCCATCCTCAAAAGCCACATCTTATTCAGCCATTTCTTTCTGGTCGTTTCTATATTTTGCACATTATATCTAGTAAGTACACAAGATGGTTCATTTTGCACAGCCCACATTGCAAGTCTCGTTCATCGATATTCCCTATATCTACACATATCTACATAGGGCGACGAATTGGGCAACGTTTTCTAGCTTTCCTGATCTCGGTGAGAACTCTGGGTCACGGCTCTCCTGGTGATAGCGGCCAGTTTCGCTTTTTCCACGCATTTAACTCGCTAAAAGCCACTGTTTGACTGTACACTGTGCTTAACAGTCTTGCGGACAGGTCTTGGGAAAATTGCCTTGCACAAAAGAAATCGGGCCTTTGGAAAAAAATATACGAGCGTTCGGCAAGAAAATTTCTTCGAGAATATCTCTATAGTCATCTCCCGTAATTCTTCCTATAATTGGGACAAATTTTCTCGGTTTAGCCGCACCCATCCATCCTCGAAAGCCACATCTTATTCGGCCACTTCTTTCTGGTCGTTTCCATATTTTGCACATTATATCTAGTCAGTACACAAGATGGTTCATTTTGCACAGCCCACATTGCAAGTCTCGTTCATCGATATTCCCTATATCTATACATATCTACATAGGGCGACGAATTGGGCAACGTTTTCTAGCTTTCCTGATCTCGGTGAGAGCTCTGGCTCACGGCTCTCCTGGTGATAGCGGCCAGTTTCGCTTTTTCCACGCATTTAGTTCGCTAAAAGTCATCGTTTGGCTATATATACTATGCTTAACAGTCTTACGGACAGGTTTTGAGATGTGTATCGAAGAGTTGCCTTACACAAAAAAAAATCGGACCTTTAGGAAAAAATATAAAAGCACTCGGTAAGAAAATTTCTTCGAGAATATCTCTATAGTCATCTCCCGTAATTCTTCCTATAATTGGGACAAATTTTCTCGGTTCAGCCACAAGCATCCATCCTCAAAAGCCACATCTTATTCAGCCATTTCTTTCTGGTCGTTTCCATATTTTGCACATTATATCTAGTAAGTACACAAGATGGTTCATTTTGCACAGCTCACATTGCAAGTCTCGTTCATCGATATTCCCTATATCTACACATATCTACATAGGGCGACGAATTGGGCAACGTTTTCTAGCTTTCCTGATCTCGGTGCGAGCTCTGGCTCACGGTTCTCCTGGTGATAGCGGCCAGTTTCGCTTTTTCCACGCATTTAACTCGCTAAAAGCCATCGTTTGGCTATGTATACTATGCTTAACAGTCTTACGGACAGGTTTTGAGATGTGCATCGCCTTACACAAAAAAAAATCGAACCTTTAGGAAAAAATATAAAGCACTTGGTAAGAAAATTTCTTCGAGAATATCTCTGTACTCTTCTCCCGTAAATCTTCCTGTAATCGGGACAAATTCTCTCGGTTCGATCGCACCCGTCCATCCTCAAAATTCACAACTTATTCGGTCACTTCTCCCTGGTCGTTTGCACATTGTCCACACTATATCTAGTATTCTTCCGCCTCCATAACACTTTTAATGCATTCTTGGACGTTGCGAACGCTTTTCTTTGTATATGCAAAATTGAGGCGAGCTGTCGCATGGATCCGCTGTCGTTTCAATTTTCCTGCCTGGCTTTCTGCAAAGAGCAGAGCCTCTTTTGTGCAGCGATCAAACCATCGTGTATTTCGAGCATTAATTGCAGTTGTTCTCTTATTTTATCCAAGGTACAGAAGGGACTTTCTTGGACTCTATCGACGTCTTGCACATTTAACACTCATTTCCTTCCTGTTCGTGGCAAACTTTTGAAAGGCCTGTGTTCATTAATGAACGTTTGATTGAATTTAGACATAACCAACGACCGAACGTTCATTCGTATATACGTTTGGAACGTTAATCCCTTTTTACAGTAATACTTATTTAATTCTAGAATGTTGTTGTAGACCTCCGTGGTCGACGTGTTTTAAAGAATTTAAGGCATCCGCGTTGAAACCGCGTTGTAATTTTTTTTTAACAGTAGCGATACAACATGCAGCAGCCCAGAAGAAGCTCCATGCAATTGAGAGCGGAACGCCGGCAGACTCATGTAATAACGACGGCGGAAGCCTAGATTCTTTAAAAGAAAATTTTACGCTCTTCAGAATAAATTAATATAAATTGCAAGATCATTCGAATTTGGTGCAGCTGTGCAAGGCGCTACCTTACAATACGTAGATTTATCACAGGATGTTCAGCGTGGCAAAGCGTTAATGGAGACGTTGAATTAAAGCTACTTACGAACGAAACGTCCTAAAGGTTTCATTCACATTAAAATTAAAGCAACGCTTTGCGAGGCCCTGGTATTGTTTAGTTTATCTTATGGATTGACCGTGGTTGAATGCTGTGGATCGTCGTTGTGTACGATATTTTCTTAAATTAAAATAAAGTACGATAGCCTTTCCAACCAACTTAGTGAACTTAAATGTGTTGAATGTGGATGTATATTGAACAATGATGTAATATTTTCCAAAAAAAAACCTCGTTATTTATCGAATAAAATTAAATATCGTTCCGATGTTTATAACATTCATCCCCGTAGCCAACGCCAACCGCTCAAATAACAGCAAATTTTCAGGGATTTTTCGCTCTTCCGACGTGCTATTATTATAACGCGCCGTTCCAGTCATTGAAACCATAAAGAGCATCCGTGTTCAGGCGTTCAGTGCGCCAATTCTTATTTGATAGTCAGTAGTTGATTTCAATGCTTAGCGTTTGCCTATGTTTTCTTTCGTCAATACGTACATCTTCGCATTTATTTCCAAGATAATTATTTATTATTTAGAACCTTTTTTATCGAAGATTTGGTAAAAACATCAATGTTAGTCAATACGAGTCTAAAAATAATTTGCTATAATAGAACAAATTTTCAGAAAGAATGGGCTAATTGCGAAAACTTTTAACGAACGACTTACGGGGGAAACTTTGTAGAGTCCGAACAATACACCTCTTCCAAATTTAGCTGCGTTTTCCCGATTACTTTCCGACCGACGTAACGCATCGTAATTTGACGTACAAACCTTGCGAAAACACAAGCTGCGTTTAGCAAGCCTCAATGCGCTTCCATTACCTTGGGCCACTGTTAACTCCACAGGAGGAACATTTTTTTATCGATTTGCAAAACGCCCCTCGCCCCCTTTACGGTGCCCAAAAAGTTCCTGAAATGTTAATCACCCGCGTGAGCGAACGCAGCTACAATCGAACGCCGCCACGTACGAGTCGTGTACGACCGTCGCGAGTCAAGCGGCATCATTGTAAATCGAAGCGCTCTGTGCTGGTGAACAATTTCTCGTTGTTGTGCGATTTTTCAATTATCGATCTGTTTCTGTTTGAAGCTCGTAGAAATCCACCAAAATGTTTTAAAGGATGAAAATTACCGAACGCGAGTTGTTTGGGGCGATCATCAACCACTGTTACGTCGATACATGTTACTGTTTTCAGAATGCGGTGGTAAACTTAGGCAGGTTTTTGGGCAAGGCCTTGCCTTGCACAATTTCCTTTTGTCTTTTAGAAAATATGTAATTTCCATCATTTCTCATTAATTTTTTGCGTAGGCTCACCATGCACTTGTTTGTTTACTTCTTGTTGTTTCTTGTTCTTAACACCTCAGGGTGTTCCCTTGTCAGATTTGCTTAAGATATGCTGCGATAGGTTAGACGACTAACAAAACAAGATTTTCAACATGTATTCCTTTCGTGGCAGAAACGTTGAGGTCGACGTATCCACGCACAAAGTTATCCTTTTTATGAAAAGAAAACCTGTCAAAGATTACTTGGACGCGGCAGTTTGCATTTTGCATAAATTTTAAAGTGTTGCAAGCTTTAAGGGGAAAAAGTTCTTTTCATAATCGTAATACGAAAGAGTGTCCGTCCGCGTATTGATTGCGAGTCCGGATAAGTGAAATATTTTTCCAAAAAAAAAAGGTTTCTCTACGGAATTGTACTCCCTTATATTTCTTTTTTTCTTCCCCGTTTTTCGCCGCAACAAGAACGAGCTTTCTCTCAAATAGACTTAAATAACTCAAGCATAACAAAAGGGTGGCGGTATCTATCAGCCGCCCATTCCTTTTATTCACTTTTTGAATGAATACACCTGATTTTATCTTTATTTAACCAACGCAAGCGTAACGTGCGGACGAACGAAGAGGAAGAGCCGTTGCTCGGACTTTGCAATAAATGTAGTTTTAAATGTATCCCGCCCATGCTCTGACCTGGGCCGAACCAACAATAAAACCTTTGGCTATAATAGATGGGACCCGGCCACCAAACTGTAAGCATTGAACAAGTATATCACTTTAGTTTTGTATTATGTTTTTCGGACTGGAGATATATGTATATACGTTCGCGGCCGGCGTACGCTTTAAGGATGTGTTTGTTATCGAAGATACCTAAAACAATAAAGGCGTTAAAGGTCTCTGAGCGTTTGTTTTGCTGCTTTCGCTTCTATTTTTTTTTTGTTTTGCTTTCGTTTTATCTGCACGGTCGTACCGTGACAAACTGGTTTATCGAGTGGAACATCGTTGGGAGTCTTCGTACCTATAAAATTAATTGAATATATAAAATTTAGAAGCAGGAGAGATGTACATGGTGTTTCAACGGAAGTCTTCTTTTATCCAGTTTTTTTTTTTTTCACAGCTTTAGCTTAAATTTTACATTTCCGCGGGTAGAATATATGGCAACTAACATAGTAATTGCCTTCACTCTGACTTAATGTAATAAATCAGATATCTTTATCTGTAAATGGCATTTCTCTTCTTCTTCGATTAACTCTCCTTCATCTTTCACCGTTGCAGCAGCATTTTTATCGAGTTAATCTGGTGATTGTGGTCAACAGAAGAGATGCTTCTTCTACACTCTTTACCATCAAACCATTTAGAATATCATCTTGCAAGGGCCTGTTTTTACTTTGAAAATCAGAGAAGGGATCGCATCAGTTTAAACATTAATTCATGCACGGATACCAAATCTGAATAAACGGTGCATGCCAAAGCCATTTGATTTATAACAATCCGTAGTGTACTTATTGCTTTGAAAATAACACCTATGTTTCAGTTAATAAGAGTAGTTGTATTATTAAACGCATGTATAGAAGCGTCCTTTGCCTGAAAACGTAACGTTTTTGTATCGATTATTGACTGTTTCTGTGAACCTTCTCTTTGAGTGTTCCACATAAGGTTTACTGGATTTTTTCGAGCAACGAATATTTTATTTTCCTTTTTTTTAATACCGAATCTTCGAAATCCAAACACGAAGATATCGACCTTTTTATCTCCCGCTTCTACCATCTGGGCTTAATTCTTGAAATGCCTCTAAGACCAAATATAATATAGCGAGCTTCCCAATCGTTTTGTTTAATTAACCCCTTCCAACGCTTTGCAACGCTTGCAGGAAGGACTTTGCAGCCTCTCGGCTTGCGCGCACCCTTTCCTACCCTTTTCATTTTCCTTTTATATAAACGGCAGGTTGCAACATTTTAAAACTTCCAGCGGATTAGGCCGTCCGTAATTTAATTAATTTCAAAACCAATTCAATTCCTTTCTGAAAGGAAAAAAGTCCACTTCCTGGTTGAGTTAATTTCGCGTGCGCGTACACGAACTTTTAATTTGAACGCGTGATCATCATGGAGAGTTTTATTTATTCTTCGTGATATTCCGATTTGGAGCGGAAGTGGCGAATGCGCTCTTTTTTTTGACAGAGCGATGCACGATGCGCGGGAAACTTTTGCACAACGCTAAAAGCAGTTTTTTCCCCCGCTAATTATGGTCCAAATTTAGCGCCGGAGTTATTTTTAAAAATCGTACAGGGTATCAAAAGGGATGGCCAAATTAAAAGGGTAATATTTCATCTATAGGTACTAATTGAATAAATAAATATGATGTTTCAAAAAGGGTAACGTGATTTGCAACTATTAACTAACATGCACATATGTTGCATTGCACCTTTGGGTGATTCATTGAAACATGGTCTTCACATGAAGAGCTTATTTTAATATCGCCATAATTCCATTTAATATAAATTTGAAGAATAACAGGAATACTTTAAATACTTTTAATACCTTTTTGGATTGTTTGTCTCATGTATACCGTTACTACTTACGTAAACGGTCAAAAAATATTTTGCTAAATTAACAACAATTTAATAAAATATGTATAAAACATTACTTAGAGTTAATATCAATATATTTTTTAGTAACATTGACAAAACGGTTTTTTGTAAAACTATATTTTACTTTAACTACACGAACCAACGAAGTTAGTAACTGAAGAAATTGAACAGCATATATAAAGTAAAAATGATTCGAAAAACTACAACGTTGGCTTAGCTCTGGTTACAGAGAAAATGCCTTTGTAGTATGGCCGGTAATCCGGTCTGCTGCAATAATGTTTATAAACTTTTTGAAGCTTTTGGAGTACATCATAATGCCAATTCTTGGAGACTACTCATAGATTCATCCAAGACCAGCCTAAAAGCAGTTTTGTTGCATAATGGAAACCGTTATCCTTCTATTTCGATAGGTCGTGCTGTTTCTACGAAAGAAACGAAAATCTGAAAATTTTATTAAAAACGATAAAGTACAAAGGCTATTCCTGGAATATTTGTGCAGATTTTAAAGTCATTGCAATTATTTTGGGTACGCAATCTGGTTAGACCAAATACTGTTGCTTAAGCATAAGCAAAAATGGCCACTACGACAACAGTTTATACCAGGAAAAGACAATGTAGAACATCAGTCTCTAGTAGAAAAAGAAAAGATCATAATATCACCTCTCCACGTGAAACTTGGGCTCATGAAAAACTTTGTAAAGGCACTGGATCTCGAAGGTGAAGGTCTTAAATACCTTCGTGAAAAGTTTCCAAAATTAACACAAGCGCAACTGAAAGAAGGTATTTTTGTTGGAAATCTTTGAAACCAAATTAACAGCGAAGGAAAAAACAGCTTGGCTCTCCATGGTACAAGTTCTTACGAATTTCTTGGGAAACAAAAAAGCTGACAACTATAAAACTTTAGTAATGGATATGTTATAAGCATTTCACGCTGCTAGCAGAAATATGTCCGTTTAAGTGCACATTCTACATTCTCACTTGGATTTTTGTCCGGAAGATATGGGCGACGTTAGCGGTGAACACGGTGAGCGCTTCCACCAAGACATCATGTGAATGGAAGAACGGTATCAGGGGAAATGAAATCCTGTTATGTTAGCAGATGACTGTTGGATGTTAAGAAGAGATGCTGTAGATGTTGTTTATAAGAGACGGAGCAGTATTACTTCACATTTCTAATTATAATAATTTCAAATACACATTAAATTATGATCTAATCTAAAAAACCTTTTCATTGAAATATAAAAAAAATTGAGCTAACTTGACCTTCTACCTTTTATTAAAATAAAGGTCCATATGTTCTCTATTGAAATTAGTAGAAATTATTTTATGGCAAAATCAATAGTTGAAATTTGTCGGTCAGTGCTATTTATATTGTTGAGTTAACAACGTCAACTTTAACAAGAATCTATATCGTCCATCTACATACAGTTCTTACGTTAGAAATTTTCAATACATCGGTAACTCCTTTTTTATTACGCATTTGAATTTGCAACTTAGTTTTAGTTACTTTATCTTTTGTTTTGTTGATCGCCGCATCGGTAAACTTCCTTCTTTGTGTATTGTGAACCGAACAAAATTAAATAAGCAAATTACGGGCACATAACCTCAAAGTACTCTTACCGCTCATTCTTCTTTTCAATTCGTACTTTCTCTTTTTTTTTATTATTTTTCGTTTCCGACTGCCATTACTGTTTGCTTCCACTAATACTGTCGTTAACTTTATCCGTACTAAGTATGCAAAAAATAAAGCCAGAGCTGACCACAGCAACTTAATAACTCGGCCGTTGATACTTGGACTTATGGCTAGAGATGCCAAAGGCAGGTGGAATTATTCCTTTTTCGCAGCGACTAGACAGACTCGTGTCAATTCGCCTCATGAGAACGGATTCGTGTTGCCTACTGGTGTTCACCGAGAATCGACGAAACACGAGTCTCTAGTCGCTGCAAAAAAGGTATGATTTTACGCGCTTTTGTCCTCTCTACTTATGACGCTTAAAAGCAAACTGAGGATTTATTACACTTTGAAAATAAACGTTTGTGAATTTATGCCATTTTGAGAAATAACGCTGATCTACCGTCTGGTTTATCATGGAACTGACGAGTTTTGAATATACAGGAAAATAGCTCTTTATATAGCGAACATAACGCCATCTATAACTCAAGACCGCCGAATTTGAATTTAGAGTCCTCACATGAGTTCGTAAGTTTGATATTGTTTCTCTTTTGTGCTCGCGCTCTTTGTTGTGGAGAATGATTCCAGTAGCCCATTTATTGATTCTAGGCATTGCTTGAATTTAGGTTAGGGCTGTACGTAGGAACATGTGAACTCCCATTATTGCCGTGGACGGTGATTCGTTGCAGTGGGTTGATTTTGTCAAGTACGGTAATTGCTCCTGATTGTGTAGCAATCTTCATTAACAGAAACGGAAGCAACATGAACCGAAATTGTCAAAAATTACAACCTCTGCAAGCGACGCAAGTAAGTGGTGATCTTTCCTTCTTCCAAGAATTTGATCTGCGATAATATAGTCCTTATCAAAAATAAACGATCGATATAATTTTTTACGATTGTTTTCCCGGTTAAAGATTGCACGTGGATGCGCAGAGTTAAACAGCTCCGGTGTTTTTGCGCCGTACTTACAAATTTATTCTAAATCCTTCAACATTTGTCTGGTTATTAGATCCTGTGTGGTCGTAAAGAACCTTACATATTCCCCTTAAACCTAACAAAGAACCCTCTCACGACCCTATTCCTTCCCCTATTCCTCTTGCATCTATATATTGAGATATATAAGTTGGGAGTTTTCGTTATATTTTCAATGTTAAACAAAGTAACTTAAACGCTTTTGAGTTTACCGCATCTAAAGTGTCTCAGAACAATTTGGCGGAGTGAATTAACGGACTTGAAGTAATTTTGCCCCAAATTGCCATTCCCAACGGCAACGGCGCCCAACGTGGGGCCATTTTCTTCAACACACTTCGGGAAGGGATAAACTTCTTTTACTGTTGGCTTCTTCCCATTTAAAAGAACCGAATTGACGTTTGGCTTCAGGTTGGCTCATAATACAATAAATCCTTTTTGAGCTGCCGTTGTTGAAGCGGCTCAAAATTGTTCGAAACCAATTAACGCGGGCCATCTTTTGATCTTCAGCTAAAAGATCCAATCGGAAATTAACTATCTTAAGGCCAATTTACCACGTAGAACTTTTGGATATCTTAATCTCGCGATATATTACATATCGATCTCCCTTGGTTGCGGATTCGTGTGGTGCTTTATTACAAAGAACGGACACCCATTCGAAGAGGGAGTCTTCCTTGAGATAATTCTTTCGGAAAGTTGCAAAAAAAATCTCCCCGACGCAACTTCAGTTTTCGGGAGGCTTGACGTTTTTAAAATTTTGATGCGGCTAAATCGCTTGCTGTAACTTGCTGAAACTTTGGATCCGAGCTCGATAAATATTTAAATTCAATTCGAAGGGCGGCATTTCATTGGTAGCGGCCATGTCAACGCTTTGATCACAGTGTTGCAATATAGAACGGCCATCTTCGTATAAATTAAAAACTAAACAGTAAAAAGTTAATTTTCTCGAGATGAAAGAAGCACGACAACTTTATCACCTTTTATACCCGAAGTAGATTGCGTCACAAGCGCTTGGGTAGTTACGACACTTATTAAAGGGTTTATCCCGTAATGAAGCTGCAAGCTTTACGCCGAAGGATTCAAGTGTATATCTTACAGCATAACGTCGTATATAAGGTAAAGCACGTACCTTCTAAGACTTGTATTATTTCGCGAAACTTTGGCGACCGTAAATAACGTAATCACTTTCTAATAGAATTCACACAAAATAAAAGATTAAACTCCAATTAACATATCCATTCATATGCGAAACGCTCGGGAAGCTTTGAACTAACTTCGTAATATCTAAAATATCTTCCACACAGAAATCGTAATTAAGCAAGAGAGAGACGGAGCGTGGATGGACTTTCTTTACAAGATTAAATAAGTGGATATAATTCAGCGAGGGGTTTAACAAAAGTTCCATTAAAATGAGGTTTAAATTTAAATTGGTAAGTTAATTGTGAATGCACATGAACACACTTAACATTTTTCAGATTTAAACAGGCCGAGCGCCCGCCCTGTCGCCGTCTTCCTTTATATAGAGTTCTTTCATTAACTTTCAGGCGGCGTAAAAAGCTATTCCCAGATAAAACCTCCGAAACTTGGAAGGAAGTTCTGAAGTGTGAACGTGCCGAGAAGTCGGGTCTTATGTATATTTACCGTTACATTGGACGTTTCTGTCTTTATCGTCCGACGTTATAATTTAATAAGTGCGATAGTGATAAGTGAATATCTCCGTTTGATGCAGATAGCGCTAATTTCCCGACATTTTTAAATACTCTTTCCGCGCTCGAATATTTGATAGGTGCCGAATTTGAAATGTCTTGCATTGAAATATGAATGGAAGATAAGTTACCTCCAACTACCTTAAACCTTGATAAGTAAAAACGAGATAACAAAGGTATCTTCTGACATGCACTGCTTAAGATTATATTTCTTTTATATCTGTATACAGACTGGACATGATGCATCAGCATTGCTGAATTCTCTGTATGATAAATATCTAAACGCCCAATTCAGAAAATTTATGGACCAGACAAACCGGTCAACTCGAAAGCAGAAATACTAAATATTTCTGCTTGAAATGCTTCGTGCATTCGGCAACCATCGACGTAAAGGCTAATGTTCGCTTTAATCGAGGGGTTCCAGTTTCTGTACCGAAGGAATTCGCCAACGGCGCGGCACAAATATGTCCAAACGCATAGACAAGCTATCTCTCGTTACATGTATATATACCGGAAAGGCTCATGCGTACTCCATCTTGTGTTAAGTAATCTATGAGTTGCTCGAGAGATGACCTAGGAAACAGTATATGAATTTTATCGAGGCCTTCTGAACGCTAGTCATATATTTTTTAGCACTAGAGGTGTCCAGCTCGCCATTTCGCGCGTGTTAACGTTAGGTAGAGAAAAAGCCATTCGGAGTCACCTCGATGAAGACAGGGTGGCAAAAACATGCTCGCGAGCTAATGCGCTCTTCCTCTCGTGACATTGCTTTTGCCGACAGTTTTTATATGCCATAAAGAAGCTATATTATGTTCCTTGGCATTTCTCCCGCTCAATTGTATTGCGGAATATCGTTAAAAAAGTATGCGTACAATATATTCTGCTTTACAAAAGAAATTAACCACCCCGAAGGAGGAGACGCAGAACTTTGAAATTATGTAGAATGAGTTAGTGCATGGAGACAAGCAAGTCATTAAATTTTGACGGCCATCTGTCACTGTTGATGGAAGTTATCCGTCTGTTAGGACCTGAAATTGTGTGTTGTTGAACAGTATTTCTCGGAGTAGTTCGCCGTTTGTTTGTGATTGTTGTTATTGCGTTAGTAATGTTGGTGCCTCAAAAATGCCACGAGTTGGAAGACGTGCAAATTTTCGCCATCATAAGTCCTTTGAAAAAGGACGAATTATCTGGATGCATGAGGCTGGTTTAAGTTTTCGGGAAATTGGCAGACGCATGGGCCGACCTCACGCCACTATCAGACGGACTTGGGTGGATTGCCAGGAAGAACGCTTAGAAACTCGTCGTAGAAGCAGTGGGCGTCCTAGAGTGACAGCAGCACACGAAGGTCGGCTGTTAAGCCGAAGTACAATACAGGACCAAGTAGAACGAACGCGTGCTGTTGCAATCAATTGGGTACGAGCAATTGGCCGTAGAGCGTCTATGAGTACGATTTATCGTCGAATACGACGTATATTTGGGTTACGTTCATATCGTCTTTATTTTCGTCTTCCTATGGCTCAACAACATAAAGATGCCAGACTAAAGTGGGGCCAAAACCGGCAGCATTGGGGAACACGAATGGGAAACTATCGTCTTCAGCGACGAATACTACTTTTGCTTATGGGATTCTGACGGACGTTTACGGATCAGACGACCTAGAGGTCAGAGGCAAAATTTATAGTTTGTTCAACGCTCCACACGGCTCAAACTCATGGTGTAATGGTGTACGGCGCAATACACTACGGTGGCAGATCTTCTTTAACATTCCTTCAGTCCACTCTAAACGCGCGCCGTTACGTTGACACCATTCTGGAGCCCGTGTTAGTGCCATTCCTCCAAGGTCTTCCAGAGCCCGTCTTTCAACACGATAATGTGCGGCCTCATATTGCTCACGTAACGTTAGAGTTCCTAGCACAAAACCATGTTCGTCAATTGCCTTGGCCGGCAAGATCCACGGACTTAAACCCTATTGAGCATGTTTGGGATATGATGGTCAGAAAATTGCGTCGATTACCCCATTCTCCCAACACTTTAGAGGAATTACGTAAACAGCTACAGGTAGCCTGGAACGAGCTGCCCCAAGAGGCAATCGACCATCTGATTTCCAGCATGCCACAAAGGGTTACTGAATGCATAAGAGTACGCGGAGATGCGACACATTATTAACGATATTGTCAAAAAATATTGTTGTTGGCGTTAATTTCCATATTGACGGTAGATCCTTTTAGTTTTAGAGTAAACCTGCAACAACAGTTCGATTTTAAAACTGGCATTTACATGAATTTGCGAAACTTTCCATTATCACAGAAGTTTCGGCTCAGCGGATCGTAAAATATCATAAAGCGATGGGGAATACCAATGCATGTGCAGTAGGTAAATTCATTTGTTCCTGTTCAGAGTGTTTATTCTTGCCGGGTGTTGTTGAAGCTGTAATAGTACGGTTTATAATGGTCGAGAACGAAGCAGTACCGAGTTTCGCAATGTACTTTGTAAAATCTACTTAGCCTATTTGATTTGCTCTACGTATTTCCGACAATGAATTTTCAATGTAACTACGGTACAAGCGCTACTATATCCCATAGATTGAAAACTTCTAAAATAATAAGTCATGAATCGATGCAATATACACTGAAGGAAAGATTTCTCGAGATGAAAGAAGCATGCATTGAATTAAGAAAGAATTCCTTTAAATATTGGCGAAGCCAAAGCGGCTTCATTGTATTTTGGACAGTCCTCTGAAAAAATCTCTCGTGATCATCATAAACATTAAGTGATTCCATTAAGGCAACTCTGTATTCTCATAAAATAATTAGTTTTTGTTTCTAACCAATTTACCGACCTAATAAAGGAAATGGGGCTTTCGCATCAAACCATCTTCTTATAAATTTCACCATAATTCACAGTCCACTAAGTGATCCGCTTAGACCTTCTTCGAAAGAATAAATACGCTTAGCAATCCTAAATTTCCACCCAAAAGTAATCTCATTTCCGAATGCCAAGGGTTACCAAAACTATGCAATCAATTAAAGTTATAGCAAATAGAGCACAGCTTGTATACACACCATCACTTCGGTTTTAAGCGCTGCGAAGGTCTCTTTGCCCCGACTAACAGGTTGCAATAACATCAAATGCCGCCTTAATTAAATAAGGCTAAAATGATATTGTTTGCGCGAGAGAGCAATTGTAACTTATGTTTGAACTGTCGTAATGGTGGTAGGCCTGCTCGTGTGTTGCCGTGTAGTAGGTATATCGGTGATTTTAGTCGAGTTCTGAATCCGGCAAATTGTACTATTACCACACCATTTGAACTGCTCTCCCGGGGTCCTGAAGTGCCTAATAGAGGCAAGCAAGTTAATCCGAAGTAACCTAATAGAAATATTCGGTGTAGAGGAATGCGGTTTCGTTTCCATGCGGGTTTCGACTTAATGCGGCAGTGTATTACATTTTATCTAATGATGACGAGATACGAATACAAATTGTTTTTTTTTTTTTGGCGAATTGTGCTAAAAATAAGCTATTATAACAATATTCAAGTGCAAAACAGTAACAAATGAGTTATAAATGACGAAATACCTAAACAGTCCTTGGATTACTTTCTTATAGCGTGTTTGTATACGAAGGTTAATGTAGAGATAACTACAAATATGCTATAGTTAGCTACTGTTTTATTTGTACGTTCGATTGGTATTGAATTCAATATAATTTATTTGTTTTTATATTTCTACAACACTGTAAAAGTTGAGAACAAAACTGAGAACACAAAACAACACTGAGATCAAAAGAAACAAAAACCCTTTTCCAGAATCTGCCCAAAAGAAACGATGATCTCAAAGAATTTCTTTTTTCTTTTCTTTTTATTCTTTTCTTCTCTTTTCTTTTGTTTACTTTTCTTTTCCTTTCTTCTCTTTTGTTTTGTTTTGTTTTCCTTTCTTCTTTTTTCTTTTCTTTTCTTTTCTTCTCTTTTGTTTTGTTTTGTTTTCCTTTCTTCTCTTTTCCTTTCTTCTCTTTTCTTTTCTTTTCTTTTCTTTCCTTTCCTTTCCTTTCCTTTCCTTTCCTTTCCTTTCCTTTCCTTTCCTTTCCTTTCCTTTCCTTTCCTTTCCTTTCCTTTCCTTTCCTTTCCTTTCCTTTCCTTTCCTTTCCTTTCCTTTCCTTTCCTTTCCTTTCCTTTCCTTTCCTTTCCTTTCCTTTCCTTTCCTTTCCTTTCCTTTCCTTTCCTTTCCTTTCCTTTCCTTTCCTTTCCTTTCCTTTCCTTTCCTTTCCTTTCCTTTCCTTTCCTTTCCTTTCCTTTCCTTTCCTTTCCTTTCCTTTCCTTTCCTTTCCTTTCCTTTCCTTTCCTTTCCTTTCCTTTCCTTTCCTTTCCTTTCCTTTCCTTTCCTTTCCTTTCCTTTCCTTTCCTTTCCTTTCCTTTCCTTTCCTTTCCTTTCCTTTCCTTTTTTCTTTTCTTTCTACCGAAACGGTAGAAGGAGTTAAACCACAAGCTTCTGATATCATTCCTGAATTATCTTGTTACACTAGCTAAAAACCCGCTCTACGTCAATCCATGAGGAGTAAAACGAAAAAAAGGAAATTGGCCGACCTAACAAGGTGACTAAATTGACGAAAAATGTTAGTGACCATCTATCTATATCAAGCGTGCGACATGCTTTTATTTTCCGATTGTTTTACGCCTAATCATGCATAAATAATTCGGTATTTATACATGGTTACGTTATTAGGATTATATGCCCCATCAAAGAATACTATTGGGAGATATTGTCCCATGCGCTTTTACCAACGATGTTCCGAAATTAAATTTATTTAAATGCATTGGATTAGCTGAGATTACTGCTCGAGGTGATCCTTGATCTATCCCACCTTCAGACCTTTTCAGACCTTCTCAGACCAGATCACATCGATTAAATTGGCACGCTCTCTTTGCTAGATTCAGCAGTATTGTGAGTGATTCCTCCACATAGGTTTCGGCTTTTAAGTATTTCGAGCCCATTTCTGAGAGCCGTACCCCTGCTAATGCTATTACATTTTCATAGCTTATATGGATGACAGTCTCTTCTTCCACCTAGCAGGTCTTGCATGCTGTTTCCTCTATCGAGCATAGCTTGCTCTGCTTGGTAGATCCGCTGTAAATGTAGAATTTGGGAATGAGAAAAATTGCTCGGCTTGTCTTTCATTTGAAAGGACCTTCCACCGGCCTTGAAATTCCATTGTTAAGTAATTGTTTTTACTACCATATATATATGTCATTCCTTCCGAATGCATCGGACGATTTTCAGCAGTTGACGAATCTGCTCGGGTTAATTCGTCTGCCTTTACGTTCTCTCGATGGCCTGCCAGAGTCACCTTAGTTCGGCTTTCCGGTCTAGTGCTTTTATTATCGATTGACTGTTTTAATAAATAGCAACAGATTGATAATTATCTACTTGCCAATCTTATTCTTCAATACATCCCAGCACTGCCACTATTTCGGCTTGATATACCGTGGCGCTTTGTATTGACTTTAGTGTTTCAGATCTTTTAGGTTTACTTCAAAATCAAATCAAATCCCGATTCCCACTCCATTCTCCGGCGTTGAAACGTCCGTGTCCCAGGTGGATTCGACATTTATAGACGGGCCTTTCTTCCACCCTTCTCAATTTGGTATTATTGTTTCATAGCGCTTGTCGAAGCGGTATTCGGAACTAACGGCATCACTAGGAATGTCAGTTGCTGGCCCCGTCTTGAGTTCCTTTAACAGTTTCTGAGAGTTTGCATCATATGATTTAATCCTAGGAAGTTGGCCATTCATTAGTTTAGCTAGTTAGCATAGCATTAGTTAGCTTCGCATCCCCTTATATGAATATATGTAGAGGTTACAGGTTTAGGACGACTTCCCAAGCAGCTCTTGGTGTGGTTTTCATGACCCTTGCGCCATCTAATACATTCAGTGAACGTGTAATAAAAGTAACACATTCGACTTTCACCTTTCACAAAAATCGTCCAAATGACTAACTAAATATAAAACTCACTCCTTAGTTGGCAAAACGTTAAAAATTATTTGAGCAGATAAGCTTGTAACATATTCAAGTAAGGAGGTCCAAACTCACAACAAGTAACGGTCGACGCTTAGTAAAGAGAATTTTAAACAAGAAGAGATCTTGTTTTGTGCAAGAACTCTTTGATTGGAGATTTCGCTCGAAGACTTGAATTTTGTGAAACGGGTGTCAAATAACCCATATTGGGTATAGAAAATCCACACTCCTCCACAACCTCCAAAAATGTAATGTTTTGGGTGGCGTTTACAGAATTATGAAACGCTATTTTTGAGTCGTAATTTAACATGTAAAATCTATTCGGGGCTGTAAAATATGCAAATTCTCCCTATCTTCGTGGATGAGGGCCAATTACTAGTTACTACGTGGTTTTATCAAGACGCTGAATAGCCTGCTCGATTTGTGGATCTTAGTTCATGGGTTATTTTGTAATCGAAAGTATTAGATGGCCGAGCAAGTTGTCAATAGCATCTATTGGTCTCTTACTTATTTATCAACTGTTGATCCTTTTAGTTCAACGATCTGAAATTTCATCAATATTTTGCGAATAAATTTGAAATTTTGTAGATTAAACCCAGTGCTTTTATTATTATTATCATATGATTTATTTCCCAACAGGACACGCCCAAGTACAGGGAAAGTACAAAAGAAGTATAAAAAAAGCGAATACAAAATTGATTAGGTTGATAAGAAAAAAAAAAACAGAAATATAAGAAAAAAAAATGTATACATATATTCAGATATCTGTATCTAGTTACTTATACAGTTATTCTGCAAAAGGCCAACAATTACACGTATTGAACGTTGAACGTTCTCTATATTATTAGAACGAATGGAATAGATAGGATACTATATAAGTGAACCATATTCAAGTTTGGATCTTGTATAATAAAGCAAGACAGTTAGTGTCTGCAAAGTCTCTACAGTTTCTGCATATAAATCCAAACATTTTATATGCGCTGTTGATCATTAAAAAGAAAGCTTCGTATCAAAGAATATGCTCAAATCACTTACAACATTGCTGCGTTCCAATACAGCACAATTTAAAGCGTAATCATATTCAACGACAAAGGTCCTCGTGGTAAACGTCACGGCTTTGCACTTATTGATGTTCAGTTTTTAAAAATTGCTCTAAGATCAACTGTTAATATTGTCTAAATTACATTGTATTTTCGGGCATCTATAATTTTTATACTACCAAATATTTTCATGTCATCAGCGAACAATAGCGAGAGGCAATCCAGGGAATCGACAACGTCGTTAATAAAAATTAGAAACAACAGTGGGCTCAAGTTAGATCGTTGCGGGACGCCAGATGTGGGGGTAAATACCTCCGATTTGGTATCCTGGTACACGACAAACTGTTTCCTTCCAGTCAGGTACGACCGAATTAAACGAAGAAGTGACGTAGAAAATCCCACCCTGAGTAATTAATTCAGGAGAATACACTCCGCCAAAAAAGTATCGCATAATTTAGTTTTGAATCATAAAAGTATCGCATAATCTTTGTTTGTAGCATAAAGTTGTAAATATACTCTAATGCGCTCTGAGATATAATTTCTACGATTGTTTAAATAAAATACAGGCCAAATAAAAACAAGAACTCATACTTGAGATTTTTATTAAAACAAGAAATTATAATTTTCGAAAGAAAAATGTCATAACAGTAGCTTTTAATACTGAGTATTGCCACCTCTGGCTCTTACGACCGCTCGCATACGGTTCGGCAGAGATTCGATTAATCTCCGTATATAAGCCTGATCCAAATTCTCCCACTCCATACAGGTCCGCTGGGGCAACATTTTGGGTTTATGTCCAGACTTATGATCGTTAAGGTATTCCTGCACGATTATTGCAACATGCGGTCGTGCATTATCGTGCGTTAACATGAATTCGTTTCCTATAATTGTCGCATATGGTACTACATGTTCTTCTAAAATGTCCGTTATATACCTGCGGGCAGTCAGTGTACCTCTCTCTACTGGTACTAACTCTGTACGACCTGTTAAACAGATGCCTCCTCAAACCATAATAGAGCCACCGGCGAAATTAGGTCTAGGTCTGATATTATACTGCGAATAGCGCTCACCGTCTCGTCTGTACACTGAGATACGCCTATCTGAGGTGTAAAGACCAAATCTTGACTCATCTGTGAAGAGTATATTGGCCCGGTCATTAATGTTCCAATTTACATGTTCTCTGGCAAACCTTAAGCGAGCCACTCGGTGGTTCCTAGTGAGACGAGGGGCTGTTACAGCTACTCTAGCTCTTAATCCACTCTGTCGTAACCTATTCCGAATAGTTTGAGTACTCACACGAGTATTTCCGACTCTAGCCAAGTCGTTCTGCAATTGTCTCGCAGTTACATGTCTTCGACGTAATACTTGTAGTAGTAAATAGCGGTCATCTTGGCGAGTAGAACATCTTGGACGACCTGGTATAGGTCTTCTACTGTAATTGCCTGTTTCCCGATATCTGGCTACGGCTCTAGAAACACTTGACTGATTGATGTTCATCAAATTAGCAACGTATGCTCGAGATCGTCCATCTTCGATTAAAGCAACTATAGCAGCCACTTGTTCTGAAGTTAAATTGCTCATTTTAGTTTTAAAAGCGTTGGTACAGAACTCTGACTTCGCACTTTAAAATTTGTCCGTATAGGAAGACTTTCAATAAACAGCTGAACAAACCTTATACATATGCATTTTTCTAAATGTGTTCTTTCAGAAAAAAAAAAAGTAAAAAAGCTATGTTCCATGATTTTGTTAGTGTTTTTATAGTTCACATACACGAGGCAAACTTTTTGTGAACGTATAAAAATATCTTGGTTTATAAATGCCCTTTTTTAGTTTATGCGATACTTTTTGGCGGAGTGTATAATAATCAATATGATCGAATGCT
>JAIOKQ010000707.1:0-17028 GCA_020654165.1 Oryctes rhinoceros
AAGCCACTGTTTGACTGTACACTGTGCTTAACAGTCTTGCGAACAGGTCTTGGGAAAATTGCCTTGCACAAAAGAAATCGGGCCTTTGGAAAAAAATATACGAGCGTTCGGCAAGAAAATTTCTTCGAGAATATCTCTATAGTCATCTCCCGTAATTCTTCCTATAATTGGGACAAATTTTCTTGGTTCAGCCACAACCATCCATCCTCAAAAGCCACATCTTATTCAGCCATTTCTTTCTGGTCGTTTCTATATTTTGCACATTATATCTAGTAAGTACACAAGATGGTTCATTTTGCACAGCCCACATTGCAAGTCTCGTTCATCGATATTCCCTATATCTACACATATCTACATAGGGCGACGAATTGGGCAACGTTTTCTAGCTTTCCTGATCTCGGTGAGAACTCTGGGTCACGGCTCTCCTGGTGATAGCGGCCAGTTTCGCTTTTTCCACGCATTTAACTCGCTAAAAGCCACTGTTTGACTGTACACTGTGCTTAACAGTCTTGCGGACAGGTCTTGGGAAAATTGCCTTGCACAAAAGAAATCGGGCCTTTGGAAAAAAATATACGAGCGTTCGGCAAGAAAATTTCTTCGAGAATATCTCTATAGTCATCTCCCGTAATTCTTCCTATAATTGGGACAAATTTTCTCGGTTTAGCCGCACCCATCCATCCTCGAAAGCCACATCTTATTCGGCCACTTCTTTCTGGTCGTTTCCATATTTTGCACATTATATCTAGTCAGTACACAAGATGGTTCATTTTGCACAGCCCACATTGCAAGTCTCGTTCATCGATATTCCCTATATCTATACATATCTACATAGGGCGACGAATTGGGCAACGTTTTCTAGCTTTCCTGATCTCGGTGAGAGCTCTGGCTCACGGCTCTCCTGGTGATAGCGGCCAGTTTCGCTTTTTCCACGCATTTAGTTCGCTAAAAGTCATCGTTTGGCTATATATACTATGCTTAACAGTCTTACGGACAGGTTTTGAGATGTGTATCGAAGAGTTGCCTTACACAAAAAAAAATCGGACCTTTAGGAAAAAATATAAAAGCACTCGGTAAGAAAATTTCTTCGAGAATATCTCTATAGTCATCTCCCGTAATTCTTCCTATAATTGGGACAAATTTTCTCGGTTCAGCCACAAGCATCCATCCTCAAAAGCCACATCTTATTCAGCCATTTCTTTCTGGTCGTTTCCATATTTTGCACATTATATCTAGTAAGTACACAAGATGGTTCATTTTGCACAGCTCACATTGCAAGTCTCGTTCATCGATATTCCCTATATCTACACATATCTACATAGGGCGACGAATTGGGCAACGTTTTCTAGCTTTCCTGATCTCGGTGCGAGCTCTGGCTCACGGTTCTCCTGGTGATAGCGGCCAGTTTCGCTTTTTCCACGCATTTAACTCGCTAAAAGCCATCGTTTGGCTATATATACTATGCTTAACAGTCTTACTGAGAGGTTTTGAGATGTGTATCGCCTTACACAAAAAAAATCGGACCTTTAGGAAAAAATATAAAAGCACTCGGTAAGAAAATTTCTTCGAGAATATCTCTGTACTCTTCTCCCGTAAATCTTCCTGTAATCGGGACAAATTTTCTCGGTTCGATCGCACCCGTCCATCCTCAAAATTCACAACTTATTCGGTGACTTCTCCCTGATCGTTTGCATATTGTCCACATTATATCTAGTATTCTTCCGCCTGCATAACACTTTTAATGCATTCTTGGACGTTGCGAACGCTTTTCTTTGTATATGCAAAATTGAGGCGAGCTGTCGCATGGATCCGCTGTCGTTTCAATTTTCCTGCCTGGCTTTCTGCAAAGAGCAGAGCCTCTTTTGTGCAGCGATCAAACCATCGTATATTTCGAGCATTAATTGCAGTTGTTCTCTTATTTTATCGAAGGTACAGAAGGGGCTTTCTTGGACTCTATCGACTCTATTCCTGTTCGTGGCAAACTTTTGAAAGGCCTGTGTTCATTAATGAACGTTTGATTGAATTTAGACATAACCAACGACCGAACGTTCATTCGTATATACGTTTGGAACGTTAATCCCTTTTTGCAGTAATACTTATTTAATTCTAGAATGTTGTTGTAGACCTCCGTGGTCGACGTGTTTTAAAGAATTTAAGGCATTCGCGTTGAAACCGCGTTGTATATTTTTTTTTTAACAGTAGCGATACAACATGCAGCAGCCCAGAAGAAGCTCCATGCAATTGAGAGCGGAACGCCGGCAGACTCATGTAATAACGACGGCGGAAGCCTAGATTCTTTAAGAGAAAATTTTACGCTCTTCAGAATAAATTAATATAAATTGCAAGATCATTCGAATTTGGTGCAGCTGTGCAAGGCGCTACCTTACAATACGTAGATTTATCACAGGATGTTCAGCGTGGCAAAGCGTTAATGGAGACGTTGAATTAAAGCTACTTACGAACGAAACGTCCTAAAGGTTTCATTCACATTAAAATTAAAGCAACGCTTTGCGAGGCCCTGGTATTGTTTAGTTTATCTTATGGATTGACCGTGGTTGAATGCTGTGGATCGTCGTTGTGTACGATATTTTCTTAAATTAAAATAAAGTACGATAGCCTTTCCAACTAACTTAGTGAACTTAAATGTGTTGAATGTGGATGTATATTGAACAATGATGTAATATTTTCCAAAAAAACCTCGTTATTTATCGAATAGAATTAAATATCGTTCCGATGTTTATAACATTCATCCCCGTAGCCAACGCCAACCGCTCAAATAACCGCAAATTTTCAGGGATTTTTCGCTCTTCCGACGTGCTATTATTATAACGCGCCGTTCCAGTCATTCAAACCATAAAGGGCATCCGTGTTCAGGCGTTCAGTGCGCCAATTCTTATTTGATAGTCAGTAGTTGATTTCAATGCTTAGCGTTTGCCTATGTTTTCTTTCGTCAATACGTACATCTTCGCATTTATTTCCAAGAAAATTATTTATCTTGGAAATAAATGCGACCTTTTAAACCTTTTAAATAGCTAATAGAAATAAACCTTTTTTATCGAAGATTTGGTAAAAACATCAATGTTAGTTAATACGAGTCTAAAAATAATTTGTTATAATAGAACAAATTTTCAGAAAGAATGGGCTAGTTGCGAAAACTTTTAACGAACGACTTACGGGGGAAACTTTGTAGAGTCCGAACAAGTCCAACAATACACCTCTTCCAAATTTAGCTGCGTTTTCCCGATTACTTTCCGACCGACGTAACGCATCGTAATTTGACGTACAAACCTCGCGAAAACACAAGCTGCGTTTAGCAAGCCTCAATGCGCTTCCATTACCTTGGGCCACTGTTAACTCCACAGGAGGAACATTTTTTTTTATCGTGTAGCCCTCGATTTGCAAAACGCCCCTCGCCCCCTTTACGGTGGCCAAAAAGTTCCTGAAATGTTAATCACGCGCGTGAGCGAACGCAGCTACAATCGAACGCCGCCACGTACGAGTCGTGTACGACCGTCGCGAGTCAAGTGGCATCATTGTAAATCGAAGCGCTCTGTGCTGGTGAACAATTTCTCGTTGTTGTGCGATTTTTCAATTATCGATCTGTTTCTGTTTGAAGCTCGTAGAAATCCACCAAAATGTTTTAAAGGATGAAAATTACCGAACGCGAGTTGTTTGGGGCGATCATCAACCAGTGTTACGTCGGCACATGTTACTGAATGCGGTGGTAAACTTAGGCAGGTTTTTGGGCAAGGCCTTGCCTTGCACAATTTCCTTTTGTCTTTTAGAAAATATGTAATTTCCATCATTTCTCATTAATTTTTTGCGTAGGCTCACCATGCACTTGTTTGTTTACTTCTTGTTGTTTCTTGTTCTTAACACCTCAGGGTGTTCCCTTGTCAGATTTGCTTAAGATATGCTGCGATAGGTTAGACGACTAACAAAACAAGATTTTTAACATGTATTCCTTTCGTGGCAGAAACGTTGAGGTCGATGTATCCACGCACAAAGTTATCCTTTTTATGAAAAGAAAACCTGTCAAAGATTACTTGGACGCGGCAGTTGTTTTTGCATAAATTTTAAAGTGTTGCAAGCTTCAAGGGGAAAAAGTTCTTTTCATAATCGTAATACGAAAGAGTGTCCGTCCGCGTATTGATTGCGAGTCCGGATAAGTGAAATATTTTTCCAAAAAAAAAAGGTTTCTCTACGGAATTGTACTCCCTTATATTTCTTTTTTTCTTCCCCGTTTTTCGCCGCAACAAGAACGAGCTTTCTCTCAAATAGACTTAAATAACTCAAGCATAACAAAAGGGTGGCGGTATCTATCAGCCGCCCATTCCTTTTATTCACTTTTTGAATGAATACACCTGATTTTATCTTTATTTAACCAACGCAAGCGTAACGTGCGGACGAACGAAGAGGAAGAGCCGTTGCTCGGACTTTGCAATAAATGTAGTTTTAAATGTATCCCGCCCATGCTCTGACCTGGGCCGAACCAACAATAAAACCTTTGGCTATAATAGATGGGACCCGGCCACCAAACTGTGAGCATTGAACAAGTATATCACTTTAGTTTTGTATTATGTTTTTCGGACTGGAGATATATGTATATACGTTCGCGGCCGGCGTACGCTTTAAGGATGTGTTTGTTATCGAAGATACCTAAAACAATAAAGGCGTTAAAGGTCTCTGAGCGTTTGTTTTGCTGCTTTCGCTTCTATTTTTTTTTTTGTTTTGCTTTCGTTTTATCTGCACGGTCGTACCGTGACAAACTGGTTTATCGAGTGGAACATCGTTGGGAGTCTTCGTACCTATAAAATTAATTGAATATATAAAATTTAGAAGCAGGAGAGATGTACATGGTGTTTCAACGGAAGTCTTCTTTTATCCAGTTTTTTTTTTTTTTTCACAGCTTTAGCTTAAATTTTACATTTGCGCGGGTAGAATATATGGCAACTAACATAGTAATTGCCTTCACTCCGACCTAATGTAATAAATCAGATATCTTTATCTGTAAATGGAATTTTTCTTCTTCTTCGATTAATTCCCCTTCATCTTTCACCGTTGCTACAGCATTTTTATCTCAGTTAATCTGGTGATTGCGGTCAACAGAAGAGATGCTTCTTCCGCATTCTTCGTCATCAAACCATTTAGAATGTCATGGCGGAACACATCTTGCAAGGGACTGTTTTTACTTTGAAAATCAGAGAAGCGATCGCATCAGTTTAAACATTAATTCATGCACGGATACCAAATCTGAATAAACGGTGCATGCCAAAGCCATTTGATTTATAACAATCCGTAGTGTACTTATTGCTTTGAAAATAACACCTATGTTTCAGTTAATAAGAGTAGTTGTATTATTAAACGCATGTATAGAAGCGTCCTTTGCCTGAAAACGTAACGTTTTTGCATCGATTATTGACTGTTTCAGTGAACCTTCTCTTTGGGTGTTCCACATAAGGTTTACTAGATTTTTTCGAACAACGAATATTTTATTTTCCTTTTTTTTTAATACCGAATCTTCGAAATCCAAACACGAAGATATCGACCTTTTTATCTCCCGCTTCTACCATCTGGGCTTAATTCTTGAAATGCCTCTAAGACCAAATATAATATAGCGAGCTTCCCAATCGTTTTGTTTAATTAACCCCTTCCAACGCTTTGCAACGCTTGCAGGAAGGACTTTGCAGCCTCTCGGCTTGCGCGCACCCTTTCCTACCCTTTTCATTTTCCTTTTATATAAACGGCAGGTTGCAACATTTTAAAACTTCCAGCGGATTAGGCCGTCCGTAATTTAATTAATTTCAAAACCAATTCAATTCCTTTCTGAAAGGAAAAAAGTCCACTTCCTGGTTGAGTTAATTTCGCGTGCGCGTACCCGAACTTTTAATTTGAACGCGTGATCATCATGGAGAGTTTTATTTATTCTTCGTGATATTCCGATTTGGAGCGGAAGTGGCGAATGCGCTCTTTTTTTTGATAGAGCGATGCACGATGCGCAGGAAACTTTTGCACAACGCTAAAAGCAGTTTTTTCCCCCGCTAATTATGGTCCAAATTTAGCGCCGGAGTTATTTTTAAAAATCGTACAGGGTATCAAAAGGGATGGCCAAATTAAAAGGGTAATATTTCGTCTATAGGTACTAATTGAATAAATAAATATGATGTTTCAAAAAGGGTAACGTGATTTGCAACTATTAACTAACATGCGCATATGTTGCATTGCACCTTTGGGTGATTCATTGAAACATGGTCTTCACATGAAGAGCTTATTTTAATATCGCCATAATTCCATTTAATATAAATTTGAAGAATAACAGGAATACTTCAAATACTTTTAATACCTTTTTGGATTGTTTGTCTCATGTATACCGTTACTACTTACGTATACGGTCAAAAAATATTTTGCTAAATTAACAACAATTTAATAAAATATGTATAAAACATTACTTAGAGTTAATATCAATATATTCTTTAGTAACATTGACAAAACGGTTTTTTGTAAAACTATATTTTACTTTAACTACACGAACCAACGAAGTTAGTAACTGAAGAAATTGAACAGCATATATAAAGTAAAAATGATTCGAAAAACTACAACGTTGGCTTAGCTCTGGTTACAGAGAAAAATGCCTTTTATAGTATGGCCGGTAATCCGGTCTGCTGCAATAATGTTTATAAACTTTTTGAAGCTTTTGGAATACATCATGATGCCAATTCTTAGAGACTACTCATAGACTCATCCAAGACCAGCCTAAAAGCAGTTTTGTTGCATAATGGAAACCATTATCCTTCTATTCCGATAGGTCGTGCTGTTTCTACGAAAGAAACGAAAATCTGAAAATTTTATTAGAAACGATAAAGTACAAAGGCTATTCCTGGAATATTTGTGCAGATTTTAAAGTAATTGCAATTATTTTGGGTACGCAATCTGGTTAGACCAAATACTGTTGCTTAAGCATAAGCAAAAATGGCCACTACGACAACAGTTTATACCAGGAAAAGACAATGTAGAACATCAGCCTCTAGTAGAAAAAGAAAAGATCATAATATCACCTCTCCACGTGAAACTTGGGCTCATGAAAAACTTTGTAAAGGCACTGGATCTGGAAGGTGAAGGTTTTAACTACCTTCGTGAAAAGTTTCCAAAATTAACACAAGCGCAACTGAAAGAAGGTATTTTTGTTGGAAACCTTTCAAACCAAATTAACAGCGAAGGAAAAAACAGCTTGGCTCTCCATGGTACAAGTTCTCACGAATTTCTTGGGAAACAAAAAAGCTGACAACTATAAAACTTTAGTAATGGGTATGTTATAAGCATTTCACGCTGCTAGCAGAAATATGTCCGTTTAAGTGCACATTCTACATTCTCACTTGGATTTTTGCCCGGAAGATATGGGCGACGTTAGCGGTGAACATGGCGAGCGCTTCCACCAAGACATCATGTGAATGGAAGAACGGTATCAGGGGAAATGGAATCCTGTTATGTTAGCAGATGACTGTTGGATGTTAAGAAGAGATGCTGTAGATGTTGTTTATAAGAGACGGAGCAGTATTACTTCACATTTCTAATTATAATAATTTCAAATACACATTAAATTATGATCTAATCTAAAAAAACCTTTTCATTGAAATATAAAAAAAAAAAATCGAGCTAACTTGACCTTCTACCTTTTATTAAAATAAAGGTTCATATGTTTTCTATTGAAATTAGTATAAATTATTTTATGGCAAAATCAAAAGTTGAAATTTGTTGGTCAGTGCTATTTATATTGTTGAGTTAACAACGTCAACTTTAACAAGAATATATATCGTCCATCTACATACAGCTCTTACGTTAGAAATTTTCAATACATCGGTAACTCCTTTTTTATTACGCATTTGAATTTGCAACTTAGTTTTAGTTACTTTATCTTTTGTTTTGTTGATCGCCGCATCGGTAAACTTCCTTCTTTGTGTGTTGTTAACCGAACAAAATTAAATAAGCAAATTACGGGCACATAACCTCAAAGTACTCTTACCGCTCATTCTTCTTTTCAATTCGTACTTTCTCTTTTATTATTATTTTTTTTCGTTTCCGACTGCCATTACTGTTTGCTTCCACTAATACTGTCGTTAACTTTATCCGTACTAAGTGTGCAAAAAATAAAGCCAGAGCTGACCACAGCAACAATAATAACTCGGCTCTTGATACTTGGACTTATGGCTAGAGATGCCAAAGGCAGGTGGAATTATTCCTTTTTCGCAGCGACTAGACAGACTCGTGTCTATTCGCCTCATGAGAACGGATTCGTGTTGCCTACTGGTGTTCACCGAGAATCGACGAAACACGAGTCTCTAGTCGCAGCGAAAAAGGTATGATTTCACGCGCTTTTGTCCTCTCTACTTATGACGTTATTTTGAAAAATAACGCTGATCTACCGTCTGGTTTATCATGGAACTGACGAGTTTTGAATATACAGGAAAATAGCTCTTTATATAGCGAACATAACGCCATCTATAACTCAAGACCGCCGAATTTGAATTTAGAGTCCTCACATGAGTTCGTAAGTTTGATATTGTTTCTCTTTTGATGGTTTCGTTTGATGATCGTGCTCTTTGTTGCGGAGAATGATTTCAGTAGCCCATTTATTGATTTTAGTCATTGCTGGAATTTTGGTTAGGGCTGTACGCAGGAACCTATTTGTGAACCGCCATTATTGTGGTGGACGGTGATTCATTGCAGTGGGTTGATTTTGTCAAGTACGGTAATTGCTCCTGATTGTGTAGCAATCTTCATTAACAGAAACGGAAGCAACATGAACCGAAATTGTCAAAAATTACAACCTCTGCAAGCGATGCAAGTAAGTGGTGATCTTTCCTTCTTCCAAGAAGTTGATCTGTGATAATATAGTCCTTATCAAAAATAAACAATCGATATAATTTTTTACGATTGTTTTCCCGGTTAAAGATTGCACGTGGATGCGCAGAGTTAAACAGCTCCGGTGTTTTTGCGCCGTACTTACAAATTTATTCTAAATCCTTCAACATTTGTCTGGTTATTAGATCCTGTGTGGTCGTAAAGAACCTTACATATTCCCCTTAAACCTAACAAAGAACCCTCTCACGACCCTATTCCTTCCCCTATTCCTCTTGCATCTATATATTGAGATATATAAGTTGGGAGTTTTCGTTATATTTTCAATGTTAAACAAAGTAACTTAAACGCTTTTGAGCTTACCGCATCTAAAGTGTCTCAGAACAATTTGGCGGAGTGAATTAATGGACTTGAAGTAATTTTGCCCCAAATTGCCATTCCCAACGGCAACGGCGCCCAACGTGGGGCCATTTTCTTCAACACACTTCGGGAAGGGATAAACTTCTTTTACTGTTGGCTTCTTCCCATTTAAAAGAACCGAATTGACGTTTGGCTTCAGGTTGGCTCATAATACAATAAATCCTTTTTGAGCTGCCGTTGTTGAAGCGGCTCAAAATTGTTCGAAACCAATTAACGCGGGCCATCTTTTGATCTTCAGCTAAAAGATCCAATCGGAAATTAACTATCTTAAGGCCAATTTACCACGTAGAACTTTTGGATATCTTAATCTCGCGATATCTTACTTATCGATCTCCCTTGGTTGCGGATTCGTGTGGTGCTTTATTACAAAAAACGGACACCCACTCGAAGAGGGAGTCTTCCTTGAGATAATTCTTTCGGAAAGTTGCAAAAAAAAATCTCCCCGACGCAACTTCAGTTTTCGGGAGGCTTGACGTTTTTAAAATTTTGATGCGGCTAAATCGCTTGCTGTAACTTGCTGAAACTTTGGATCCGCGCTCGATAAATATTTAAATTCAATTCGAAGGGCAGCATTTCATTGGTAGCGGCCATGTCAACGCTTTGATCACAGTGTTGCAATATAGAACGGCCATCTTCGTATAAATTAAAAACTAAACAGTAAAAAGTTAATTTTCTCGAGATGAAAGAAGCACGACAACTTTATCACCTTTTATACCCGAAGTAGATTGCGTCACAAGCGCTTGGGTAGTTACGACACTTATTAAAGGGTTTATCCCGTAATGAAGCTGCAAGCTTTACGCCGAAGGATTCAAGTGTATATCTTACAGCATAACGTCGTATATAAAGTAAAGCACGTACCTTCTAAGACTTGTATTATTTCGCGAAACTTTGGCGACCGTAAATAACGTAATCACTTTCTAATAGAATTCACACAAAATAAAAGATTAAACTCCAATTAACATATCCATTCATATGCGAAACGCTCGGGAAGCTTTGAACTAACTTCGTAATATCTAAAATATCTTCCACACAGAAATCGTAATTAAGCAAGAGAGAGACGGAGCGTGGATGGACTTTCTTTACAAGATTAAATAAGTGGATATAATTCAGCGAGGGGTTTAACAAAAGTTCCATTAAAATGAGGTTTAAATTTAAATTGGTAAGTTAATTGTGAATGCACATGAACACACTTAACATTTTTCAGATTTAAACAGGCCGAGCGCCCGCCCTGTCGCCGTCTTCCTTTATATAGAGTTCTTTCATTAACTTTCAGGCGGCGTAAAAAGCTATTCCCAGATAAAACCTCCGAAACTTGGAAGGAAGTTCTGAAGTGTGAACGTGCCGAGAAGTCGGGTCTTATGTATATTTACCGTTACATTGGACGTTTCTGTCTTTATCGTCCGACGTTATAATTTAATAAGTGCGATAGTGATAAATGAATATCTCCGTTTGATGCAGATAGCGCTAATTTCCCGACATTTTTAAATACTCTTTCCGCGCTCGAATATTCGATAGGTGCCGAATTTGAAATGTCTTGCATTGAAATATGAATGGAAGATAAGTTATCTCCAACTACCTTAAACTGGCGCATATTGATACAAGACTTGATAAGTAAAAACGAGATAACAAAGGTATCTTCTGACATGCACTGCTTAAGATTATATTTTTTTTTATATCTGTATACAGACTGGACATGATGCATCAGCATTGCTGAATTCTCTGTATGATAAATATCTAAACGCCCAATTCAGAAAATTTATGGACCAGACAAACCGGTCAACTCGAAAGCAGAAATACTAAATATTTCTGCTTGAAATGCTTCGTGCATTCGGCAACCATCGATGTAAGGGCTAATGTTCGCTTTAATCGAGGGGTTCCAGTTTCTGTACCGAAGGAATTCGCCAACGGCGCGGCACAAATATGTCCAAACGCATAGAACGCATAGAACTTCGCCACCAAAGATCTTGTTAAGAATATCTGTCCGAGTGCAGACCATATTCTGCAAGATAAGATCTAGGAAAATATCAAGACTAAACCCAGGTCTACTATTTAACGCAGCAGCGATCGTCAGGTTGGTTATTCTCTGCGATGGGCTAAGCTTAGTTCAGGCTTCAACCTGCTTCCGGCGAGCTTCTCCCGTTAGATAACGACGCCACATGTGGTCATAGGGGAAACCACCGTCTCTTGGTAGACATTACCTAAGTTTTACAAGAGAGTCATTCGGGAGTTGCGAATTAATTTGTCCAAATGAGGATTCCAATGTAGTGTTTTGTCAAGCAAAGTTTCTAAATATTCTACTTTGCGCTCAATAATCACTGGTGCTGATGAAATCACCATCGGCGAAAGGAATCCGAGTAGGGAAATATCATACATCATCTTCCCTGTCTAACCCCGCTATTTGCCTCGCAACTCATATCACTTTCCTTTGAAGTGATGAAAGCAACGGCAGAACCTGCGCACTGTTGTCCAAGCTATCTCTCATTACATGTATATATACCGAAAAGGCTCTTGCGTACTCCATCTTGTGTTAAGTAATCTACGAGCTGCTCGAGAGATGACCTAGGAAACAGTATCTGAATTTTATCGAGGCCTTCTGAACGCTAGTCATATATTTTTTAGCACTAGAGGTGTCTATCTCGTCATTTTCCGCGTGTTAACGCTAGGTCGAGAAAAAGCCACTCGGAGTCACCTTGATGAAGACAGGGTGGCAGAAACATGCTCGCGAGCTAATGCGCTCTTCCTCTCGTGACATTGCTTTTGCCGACAGTTTTTATATGCCACAAAGAAGCTATATTATATTCCTTGGCATTTCTCCTGCTCAATTGTATTGCGGAATATCGTTAAAAAAGTATACGTACAATATATTTTGCTTTTCAAAAGAAATTAACCACTCCGAAGAAGGAGACGAAGAACTGAAATTATGTAGAATGAGTTAGTGCATGGATACAAGCAAGTCATTAAATTTTGACGGCCATCTGTCACTGTTGATGGAAATTATCCGTCTGTTAGGACCTGAAATTGCGTGTTGTTGAACAGTATTTCTCGGAGTAGTTCGCCGTTTGTTTGTGATTGTTGTTATTGTATTAGTAATGTTGGTGCCTCAAAAATGCCACGAGTTGGAAGACGTGCAAATTTTCGCCATCATAAGTCCTTTGAAAAAGGACGAATTATCTGGATGCATGAGGCTGGTTTAAGATTTCGGGAAATTGGCAGACGCATGGGCCGACCTCACGCCACTATCAGACGGACTTGGATGGATTGCCAGGAAGAACGCTTAGAAACTCGTCGTAGAAGCAGTGGGCGTCCTAGAGTGACAGCAGCACGCGAAGGTCGGCTGTTAAGCCGAAGTACAATACAGGACCAAGTAGAACGAACGCGTGCTGTTGCAATCAATTGGGTACGAGCAATTGGCCGTAGAGCGTCTATGAGTACGATTTATCGTCGAATACGTATATTTGGGTTACGTTCATATCGTCCTTATTTTCGTCTTCCTATGGCTCAACAACATAAAGATGCCAGACTAAAGTGGGGCCAAAACCGGCAACATTGGGGAACATGAATGGGAAACTATCGTCTTCAGCGACGAATCCTACTTTTGCTTCTGGAATTCTGACGGACGTTTACGTATCAGACGACCTAGAGGTCAGAGGCAAAATTTATAGTTTGTTCAACGTCGCCACACGGCTCAAACTCATGGTGTAATGGTGTACGGAGCAATACACTACGGTGGCAGGTCTTCTTTAACATTCCTTCAGTCCACTCTAAACGCGCGCCGTTACGTTGACACCATTCTGGAGCTCGTGTTAGTGCCATTCCTCCAAGGTCTTCCAGAGCCCGTCTTCCAACACGATAATGTGCGGCCTCATATTGCTCACGTAACGTTAGAGTTCCTAGCACAAAACCATGTTCGTCAATTGCCTTGGCTGGCACGATCCCCGCACTTAAACCCTGTTGAACATGTCTGGGATGTGATAGACAGAAAATTGCGTCGATTACCCCATCCTCCCAACACTTTAGAGGAATTACGTCAACAGCTACAGATAGCCTGGAACGAGCTGCCCCAAGAGGCAATCGACCATCTGATTTCCAGCATGCCACAAAGGGTTACTGAATGCCTAAGAATACGCGGAGATGCGACACATTATTAACGATATTGTCAAAAAATATTGTTGGCGTTAATTTCCATATTGACGGTAGATCCTTTTAGTTTTAGCGTAAACCTGCAACAACAGTTCGATTTTAAAACTTGCATTTACATAAATTTGCGAAACTTTCCATTAACACAGAAGTTTCGGCTCAGCGGATCGTAAAATATCATAAAGCGATGGGGAATACCAATGCATGTGCAGTAGGTAAATTCATTTGTTCCTGTTCAGAGTGTTTATTCTTGCCGGGTGTTGTTGAAGCTGTAAATAGTACGGTTTATAATGGTCGAGAACGAAGCAGTACCGAGTTTCGCAATGTAGTTTGTAAAATCTACTTAGCCTATTTGATTTGCTCTACGTATTTCCGACAATGAATTTTCAATGTAACTACGGTACAAGCGCTACTATATCCTATAGATTGAAAACTTCTAAAATAATAAGTCATGAATCGATGCAACATACACTGAAGGAAAGATTTCTCGAGATGAAAGAAGTATGCATTGAATTAAAAAAGAATTCCTTTAAATATTGGCGAAGCCAAAGCGGCTTCATTGTATTTTGGACAGTCCTCCGAAAAAATCTCTCGTGATCATCATAAACATTAAGTGATTCCATTAAAGCAACTCTGTATTCTCATAAAATAATTAGTTTTTGTTTCTAATCAATTTACCGACCTAATAAGGGAAATGGGGCTTTCGTATCAAACCATCTTCTTATAAATTTCACCATAATTCACAGTCCACTAAGTGATCCGCTTAGACCTTCTTCGAAAGAATAAATACGCTTAGCAATCCTAAATTTCCACCCAAAAGTAATCTCATTTCCGAATACCAAGGGTTACCAAAACTATGCAATCAATTAAAGTTATAGCAAATAGAGCACAGCTTGTATACACACCATCACTTCGGTTTTAAGCGCTGCGAAGGTCTCTTTGCCCCGACTAACAGGTTGCAATAACATCAAATGCCGCCTTAATTAAATAAGGCTAAAATGATATTGTTTGCGCGAGAGAGCAATTGTAACTTATGTTTGAACTGTCGTAATGGTGGTAGGCCTGCTCGTGTGTTGCCGTGTAGTAGGTATATCGGTGATTTTAGTCGAGTTCTGAATCCGGCAAATTGTACTATTACCACACCATTTGAACTGCTCTCCCGGGGTCCTGAAGTGCCTAATAGAGGCAAGCAAGTTAATCCGAAGTAACCTAATAGAAATATTCGGTGTAGAGGAATGCGGTTTCGTTTCCGTGCGGGTTTCGACTTAATGCGGCAGTGTATTACATTTTATCTAATGATGACGAGATACGAATACAAATTGTTTTTTTTTTTTTTTGGCGAATTGTGCTAAAAATAAGCTATTATAACAATATTCAAGTGCAAAACAGTAACAAATGAGTTACAAATGACGAAATACCTAAATAGTCCTTGGATTACTTTCTTGTAGCGTGTTTGTATACGAAGGTTAATGTAGAGATAACTACAAATATGCTATAGTTACCTACTGTTTTATTTGTACGTTCGATTGGTATTGAATTCAATATAATTTATTTGTTTTTATATTTCTACAACACTGTAAAAGTTGAGAACAAAACTGAGAACACAAAACAACACTGAGAACAAAAGAAACAAAAACCCTTTTCCAGAATCTGCCCAAAAAAAACGATGATCTCAAAGAATTTCTTTTTTCTTTTCTTTTTATTCTTTTTCTTCTCTTTTCTTTTGTTTACTTTTCTTTTCCTTTCTTCTCTTTTGTTTTGTTTTGTTTTCCTTTCTCCTCTTTTCTTTTCTTTTCTTTTCTTTTGTTTTCTTTTCTTTTCCTTTCTTCTCTTTTCTTTTCTTCTCTTTTTCTTTTCTTTTCTTTTCTTTTATTTACTTTTCTTCTCCTTTTTTTCTCTTTTCTTTTCTTTTCTTGTCTTTTCTTTTCTTTTTCTTCTCTTCTCTTCTTTTTCTTTTCTTTTCTTTTCTTCTCTTTTGTTTTGTTTTGGTTTCCTTTCTTTTCTTTTCTTTTCCTTTCTTCTCTTTTCTTTTCTTCTCTTTTCTTTTCTTTTCTTTTCTTTCCTTTCCTTTTTTTTCTTTTCTTTTCCTTTCCTTTCCTTTCCTTTCCTTTCCTTTCCTTTTTTTTCTTTTCTTTTCCTTTCCTTTCCTTTCCTTTCCTTTCCTTTCCTTTCCTTTCCTTTCCTTTCCTTTCCTTTCCTTTCCTTTCCTTTCCTTTCCTTTCCTTTCCTTTCCTTTCCTTTCCTTTCCTTTCCTTTCCTTTCCTTTCCTTTCCTTTCCTTTCCTTTCCTTTCCTTTCCTTTCCTTTCCTTTCCTTTCCTTTCCTTTCCTTTCCTTTCCTTTCCTTTCCTTTCCTTTCCTTTCCTTTCCTTTCCTTTCCTTTCCTTTCCTTTCCTTTCCTTTCCTTTCCTTTCCTTTCCTTTCCTTTCCTTTCCTTTCCTTTCCTTTCCTTTCCTTTCCTTTCCTTTCCTTTCCTTTCCCTTTCCTTTCCTTTCCTTTCCTTTCCTTTCCTTTCCTTTCCTTTCCTTTCCTTTCCTTTCCTTTCCTTTCCTTTCCTTTCCTTTCCTTTCCTTTTCTTTCCTTTCCTTTCCTTTTTTCTTTCCTTTCATTTCCTTTCCTTTCCTTTCCTTTGCTTTTTTCTTTTCTTTCTACCGAAACAATAGAAGGAGTTAAACTACAAGCTTCTGATATCATTCCTGAATTATCTTGTTACACTAGCTAAAAACCCGCTCTACGTCAATCCATGAGGAGTAAAGCGGAAAAAGTCAAAGAAGGAAATTGGTCGACCTAACAAGGTGACTAAATTGACGAAAAATGTTAGTGACTATCTATCTCCATCAAGCGTGCGACATGCTTTTATTTTCCGATTGTTTTACGCCTAATCATGCATAAATAATTCGGTATTTATACATGCTTACGTTATTGGGATTATATGCCCCATCAAAGAATACTATTGGGACATATTGTCCCATGCGCTTTTACCAACGATGCTCCGAAATTAAATTTATTTAACTTCAGACCTTCTCAGACCAGATCACATCGATTAAATTAGCTCGCTATCTTTGCTAGATTCAGCAGTATTGTGAATGATTCCTCCACATAGGTTTCGGCTTTTAAGTATTTCGAGCCCATTTCTGAGAGCTGTACCCCTGCTAGTGGTATTACATTTTCATAGCTTACATGGATGACAGTCTCTTCTTCCACCTAGCAGATCCTGCATGCTGTTTCCTCTATCGGGCACAGGTTGCTCTGCTTGGTAGATCCGCTGTAAATGTAGAATTTGACAATGAGAAAAATTGCTCGGTTTGTCTTTGATTTGAAAGGACCTTCCACCGGCCTTGAAATTCCATTGTTAAGTAATTGTTTTTACTACCGTATATATATATATACCATTCCTTCCGAATGCATCCAGGGATCCAGGCAATCCAGGGAATCGACAACGTCGTTAATAAAAATTAGATGCAACAGTGGGCTCAAGTTAGATCGTTGCGGGACGCCAGATGTGGGGGTAAATACCTCCGATTTGGTATCCTGGTACTCGACAAACTGTTTCCTTCCAGTCAGGTACTTTTTTACGATACTTTTTGGCGGAGTGTATAATGATCAATTTGATCGAATGC
>JAIOKQ010000708.1:0-14736 GCA_020654165.1 Oryctes rhinoceros
GCTGATTTCTCATAACACAAGGATAGGATTACTGATACTTGCGAGAGTAATTTAGATAGTTTTAATAAACTAAGAGCTATGGCATGAGACAATGCTTAGAAACAATAACTAAAAATATATGATGCTAAGATAGCTTAATTCTCACATGATATTGATGGAATAATTCGCGACAAACACAACAAAAGGAGAGAAAAAGTACACTAACACGCCGACATGTTTTTGCCTACCCGCTGTCATCAGCGCGGTTTCGAGCGTACCTTCATCTCTCCCTTTTGACAATTAATGCCACAACTTCCAAAACGACAAACTCGACATTTCCTGCCATAGAAGCGTCCGTCTGCCGTCCAAGAAGCAGCGACATAAACCGGGTACTGTTTCCCAAACCATCCCTCGAGTAGTTCTCTGACTGCTTAACAACGAGATGGCGGCACTAGTAGCCGCCAGAAGAATGTCTCAGTAATACTACAGAGAACTATATCAAAGGAAACTACGACAAAGGTAATAATTATAGTTGTATATGACGATTCAACAACTGGTCCTTAAAGAATGTCAGATATTTTTAATGAGTTTTTCAGGGAAGATCTATGTCTGTTAGCCAACTTTATTTCATGTAAGTACCCAGAGTTTTTGAAATACTTTAATGGGAAGACAATATTTCCGCGTGAAATGGATGAGATCTTCGATATCTTTGGCAGCATTAAAGTAAAGAGATAAAGAGATCTAATGAGTCCTTTGGCCTTCCCAATGAACCTCTATAATCACTATTTGATAGGTTCTTTGACTTACATATTCAACTCTTTGATGCGGCATATTTAAGTTATTTATTTAGCTATTTATTTAGCTATTGCTAAATCTTTACAAAAAAAGCATAGTCGTAACGAAATTGGAAGCTATAGGTTAATTGTCCCATGTCCTCGTTTGACATAATCCGTTTCATAAACTAAAAATTCGGTAGGTGTCAAGTGCCTCTTAAGAATCGAAGGTTAACCCTAGACGGTCTTCCTGAGCCGACGACCGATTCCCAACGCAGTCGACATAAGTCAGTGGCGTAGCTTTTCCTTAATTTTTCTCCAAAATAAAATGCATGCGCATTTTATTAACGTAGTTAGTGGAAAAGAGAAATAAAATTATTGTTCCGTCCAGTTGTTCCACCCAAAAATTTCCAACATCCTTTTTTCGTTGTTTGGTATCATCCTGTTGATTTTCGCCTCTGGCATGGCTCACATGCCGAGTTACCGTGATCAACTCCTTCCCATTCAGTTGGTTTCGCTTGAGTTGAGTTACCGTGTTGCCTGCTGTGTTTTCCTCTCCCGAATATGCCCCATATGATTGTGGGCGAAACGTAGAGCTTTAATTAAAAAAAAAAAAAAAAAAAAAAAAACGACACGACACGGTTGACTAAAATCTCTAACCTCTATCCGTCCTATTTTTTGATAAAACTTTCAATGTTTATTCGTTAAAATTAAGACGTTAATCAAGCGCAAGCACAAACCGATCATTGTGCATCGAATCATATAAACTCGTTGTTCCAGAAAGGCAAAGGGATTACCGATTGCATAAAAGACTCCGCTACGAAAGAACGAATCAAACTTGCTTGGATCCGTTTTTAAAGTGCCAACGGTACGATACTGTGCGAAACGATGAAACTCGTCAATATATCGATATACTCTGATAGATGAACAATCGAATTAAATGATAATTAAAAGTCCCTGTATTTATTTTTAATTATTTTTACAGAAATGGTTACAGTAGGTATGTTGTTTTCGCGTCCGTTTTTAAGTGCTTTTTGAAAGCCTGTTTTCCTCCCTTTTACGTTATGTATGTTCCAGATCCTCCCCGATTGTTTTCATTTGCTACTTGAATTAATGTTCTTGTTTATTCTCTTCAGCATGCTTCTTTTAATTGCTTTTAACAGTTTTAAATTAATGTTGATTAAAATTAAATTTCTAAATAGTTTCTTCTTTCCACTTGTTTACGCAAGTAAAGTAAGTATGTCAAAATAACGACTTGATACGTTTTACGGTTGGCCTAACGACGATTATTTCTAATGTTAAGGCTTGGTTGTTTTATTAACGTTAATGGATTTTTTTATATATAAACAAATTAATAACATTATAATAATTTACGTCATGTTCATATGGAAATAAACAATCCTGATATTATCCTCTATGCGACCCGTTTCTGATAGAGTCCTTCTTTAGGCACTAAAAATTCAATAGCTTAAGCTATCAAAAAATGAACTAATATTAAAAAAAATCATTGTTGATGTTTTTGTCAGAAAAACATCAACAATGTTCAACATTATTTAAAAAAAAATAATTTAATAAAATATTTGTTTTATAACGTGGAGCTTGTTACTTGCTCCTAGTTTCAAGAACAATGCCACCAGTCGTTTGGTTCGGTGTACCTTGTGAGGCGAAAGGACATGTAATTCTTATATGTTTGCTCGCTTAATTAGTTGTGCTCTTAAAATTAAGCACAGTACGTAGATATACAAAATATATTTATCAAACAAACAATTCCCTTGAGAAAAAATGAAATAAACATGGTACCCTTTTCTATACAGGGTGTCTCCCCGTTGAGTTGCATAACTTCATAGGGTTATTCCTTGTATCAAAATTAGCAAAAAACTTCCAGTTAACATAGATCCAATTCTTAACCGTTTTCGAGATATGGGTGGTTAAAGACGCTGAAAATCACTAGTTACGGTAACTAATTTAGATGAATTATGAGCGCATTTGGCTTGAATTTCGGTATGAAATGGTTACTAAGGAACGACTAACTTAAATTTAAATTATTATTGTAAAATAAATTTTGCAATAATAAGAAACAATTTCTTTAATTAATTCATTCATTCATTCATTCATTTAAAAGCACACGTCACAGCTCGTCGAAATAGAGAAAAGTATAACAAAACAGTAAAAGGAAAGACCTTTTCAGGAAAATCAAGCAACCGTTTATAATGCTTTTTGCTGAACATAGTGCTGCTTAGAATTGTCTATATAGTTTTTAAAATTATCAACCATGTGATTATATATTTTAATTATTACGTATCCATCTAATATTGCGATTGTCGATTATTTCGAATTTGAAAAGAGTCGTTGTAATTTGTTCTAACAAACGGTGCGTACTTAGCGCAAAGAAAGTAAATAGAAGTAAACAGATAATGCTGATCCAGTGCTGACACTACGCAACATTACTTTCAAGTTGAAACGGCATTTACTTAACTTGTTTTATACGTATTATACCAGGTGTTCATTTGAAAACTTCCACCCTAACTTTCTGGAAATTTAGAAATTTATGAAAATTTTCCCGAAACATATCGAGGGGGTCAACTTTTTATATAAAAATTGACTGGCCCACTTTAACTCACTATCGCCAGGCTACTCCCTTAAAAATCTTAAATAGAAAGGGATACATACCTTATATTAATGGTTGTTTGAAACAGTAGATTTTGGCGTTTAGCTTTTTGAAATCGATCGACCCGTTTTGGAGATTTTTAGGAAATTTTTTTGGTTTGGTTTCTTTTGTATTGCTAGCCGGTTATTCTATCTTAGAAGCATCTGAATAAAAATCAATATTGAAATCCTAAAAAAAAAAAAAAAAACAGAAGGAGCCAAACCAAACGAATTTCTTAAAGATCTCGGAAACGAATCAATCAATTTTAAAAGAGCAAACGCCAAAATGTACTGTTTCAAAAGACCATTAAAATGATGTATTACTCGACACCCCCTTTCATTTAAGATTTTGAAGAGGGGGAGCAAGGGCTTAAAGTAGGTGAATCAATTTTTACATGAAAAGTTGTCCCCCTCGATAATGTTTCGGAAAATTGTTAATAAATTTCCAGATTTCCAGAAATCTAGGGAACACCCGATATATGCCGCTTGCCACGACAGACCAGCTTGTAGACGTCATCCCTGAAAGGTTGCCTTCTAAATCAAGGTCGGTTACTTTCAGGTTAACTGCTTTACAATAATTGCTGTATTTAAGTTAAGCTTCAAATCGTCCGAGGAAAGCCATCCCCTAATCCAGTTGCAAGCATCTCTCCTTTAGTTGATCGTTTACTTCTTCGAAACCAATGAATGTCTGTAGTAAACGTTCTTTAAAATTTATAAGCGTCGATAAAAATCGAAGTTCTCGCCATAGATTTCACCGTCAGATGTAGTTGTAACTGACGTAATAAAGTAATTAAGGAAAGATAGAAAATTGCTAGAATTACGTGATCCAGCGCGAAAACGGATCGGTTAGTCGCTATCGTCATCTATTACCCCAAAATTCCCTCAAAAGTAGATCAGACTGCGCGGAATATATTTACTTACACGCACTCAACGACAATGGACCCTATCCCTCCTTGGAGAACTTGATTTTACACAATTACAAAGCTAAAGCATCGTCGCACGGCCGTCGATTTCTAATAGGAGGAACGCGCGGCGTATCTTTAGGCGGAAAGCAATAGAAAGCGTACTTACATCGACCGTAATATGCTCCATCGGAAATACCCTAGACGGCGGCGACTCCTTCGGAACGTATCTGTAAAATTCCTCGTCGTATCGATACCACTTGATGGTATAAAGTGCAACTTGTTCGAGATCGTAGTCGCAGGAGAGCGTGACAGTGTCTCCTATCCTAACCGCTTCCGGCACTTTGATGTACATGTCACGCAAAGCACTCGTATCTGAAACACACGAGAACATAATTAAATAAATGGCGAATGTAACGGGACCGGTGGAGAGGTTGTACACATATACGTAGATGGGATGCATTTAAGGGAAAAGATTGTACTGATTCAAAGCACATCTGTAGTGTATTTAGCGTTCGTAGCTCTTTCGTGCTTTGGGAAATATCTTGTAAAAGCTGCTTATGTAATTGCTATGTTGAAATAGGTACCGCCTCTACCAACTATTTCCATATGAGAACCGTGCATGAGGAGTTCTTGTACGCGATATCGATCCTAGAAAGCTAATCAGTCCGCGGCGCCATTGATGGCCTGGTATATTGCTTCTTGTGGTTTTCTTTTTTTTTAATTTTGAGCCATATTTGTTTTATTATTGCAGTTACAGTCGAAAATCCAGCTGCACTTAAATAGGTTGCAGCAAATAGAAGGAGGATCCTTACAGCCGGTTATTCAATCTTTATTTGTATCCAAATCTCCACTAAATTGGAAGAAGCAAGTTTTGTTTTCAGACTATTGTCGCGAAAGACTTCCTTCTTACGAAGTGAACTTCGGTAGGACTCAAGCACGAAAAGGATTTCGGAGCTTTGCGACATTGTCTTCCTGAAAGTATTTCTCAGACCAAGGTGTTTTTTGAGCAAGTCTTTTGACACAACGACTTTATTATTGATCTCTCCTTCTCCTAAGCGCAACAACCTTCTTCAAAACTTTCAAAATAACATGTGCATGTTATTGCCTCGCAGACACGGATCCAAAGCATCCAATCTCTAAATCTCTAAAGGAAATCCATAGGCAACAATTAGAATTACTCAAAGTCGTTTTATTAATTTGAAGATAAGATTTGTGAGCCCCGTAAATATTTTTGGGCTGTTAAATACGCGAGTAGCAGTAATATTGCCGCTAGCTAACCTAAATCTCCCAAAACTTCTGCTAAATTTTATTTTTTTTCATTGTTTAAAAGGTTTCTTTGTTTGTTTCGTTTGTTACCTGCCGCGCTTTTAACTCAGTTCTATAAGAAAGATGAAGTTTACATCGTACAATCGCATCTAGCCGACCAGAGAGGCTTTTGGGTTGCAAAAATTACACTGTCCAACGAGGTTTTGACGTTAAGTTACTAACTGATGAAATTGAACAGCGATGCGATTTCTGCTGTTATTTAAAGTTTCATTAACATAATGATAACACTGGACAACAAGGTTTTTACTCTTAGTAGTAAGTTAGTAACTGATGAAATTGAACAGCATATAAGTAAAAATGATTCGAAAAGCGCCAACATTGGCTTAGCTCTGGTTACAGAGAAAATGCCTTTATAGTATGGCCGGTAATCTGGTCTACTGCAATAACGCTTATAAACTTTCTGAAGCTTTTCGGAATACGTCATGAACCCGGTTCTTGGAGATTATTCATAGACTCATCCAAGGCCAGCCTAAAAGTAGTTTTGTTGCATAATGGAAACCGTTATCCTTCTATTCGGATAGGTCATGCTGTTTCTATGAAAGAAACTTACGAAAATCTGAAAATTTTATTAGAAAAGATAAAGTACAAAGACTTTTCCTGGAATATTTGTGCAGATTTTAAAGTAGTTGCAATTATTTTGGGTATGCAATCTGGTTACTCCAAATACTGTTGCTTAAGCATAAGCAAGAGTGGCCACTACGACAACAGTTTATACCAGAAAAAGACAATGTACAACATCAGCCTCTAGTAAAAAAAGAAAGGATCGAAATACTACCTCTTCACGTGAAACTTGGGCTCATGAAAAACTTTGTAAAGGCACTGGATCTCGAAGGTGAAGGTTTTAAATACCTTCGTGAAAAGTTTCCAAAATTAACACAAGCGCAACTGAAAGAAGGTATTTTTGTTGGAAATCTTTAAAATCAAATTAACAGCGAAGGAAAAAACAGCTTGACTCTCCATGGCGCAAGTTTTCACACATTTTTTGGGAAACAAAAAAGCCGACAACTGTAAAACTTTACTAATGGATATGTTACAAGCATTTCACGCTGCTGGTTGTAATATGTCCCTTAAGTTATTATATTACTTATAGTTGTCGGCTTTTTTGTTTCCCAAAAAATGTGTGAAAACTTGCGCCATGGAGAGTCAAGCTGTTTTTTCCTTCGTTGTTAATTTGATTTTAAAGATTTCCAACAAAAATACCTTCTTTCAGTTTCCCTGGGTGTTAATTTTAGAAACTTTTCACGAAGGTATTTAAAACCTTCACCTTCGAGATCCAGTGCCTTTACAAAGTTTTTCATGAGCCCAAGTTTCACGTGAAGAGGTAGTATTTCGATCCTTTCTTTTTTTACTAGAGGCTGATGTACATTGTCTTTTTCTGGTATAAACTGTTGTCGTAGTGGCCACTCTACATTCTCACTTGGATTTTTGTCCGGTAAATACGGGCGACTTTAGCGATGAATACGGTGAGCGCTTCCACTATCATGGGTGACATCATGGGAATGGAAGAACGGTATCCGGGGTAATGGAATCCTGTTATGTTGACAGATTACTGTTGGATGTTAAGAAGAGATGCTGTAGATATTGTTTATAAGAGACGGAGCAGTATTACTTCACATTTCTAATTATAATAATTTGAAATATAACTTTTTCATCGAAATATAAAAAAAATCGAGTTAACTTGACCTTTTATTAAAATAAATGTTTGTATGTTTTCTATTGAAATTGGTATAAATTATTTTATGGCAAAATCAAAAGTTGAAATTTATTGGCCAGTGTTATTAAACCAAAATTTTTCACTTTGAATTGGAAAGGCCTTGCTTCATAAGCAGAGACGGCAAAAGCAGGTGGAATTATTCCGTTTTGCAGCGACTAGATAGACTCGTCTATTCGCCTCATAAGAAAAGATTCGTGTTGCCTACTGGTGTCCCCGAGAGTCGACAAAACGGAAGTCTCTCTAGTCTCTGCAAAAGAGTAATGATTCCATCCGCTTTTGTCCTTTCTATCCATAAGACCGGTTTGAGCTGAAATGTTATTTACTTCGTTACTTATTTCATCGATAATCGCGGCTTTTTGGGCAAGCTTTAATTTCGTCGGTGTACATTACAACATTTTCTTTTCCCACGTGGCACTATGAAGAAGATCGTTATTATTTGCGTTAACGATCTCTAATTCTAGCCGATTTTATATAATTCTATAAGAAAATTCTTTTCATTATTTAAAAAACATACTTTTTAAAGATTTAAGTATCTGAAATATTTTTTTTAATTAATGCCGTTTTAGTCATGTTATCCGATCAAACCCACACAGAAAGAAGTAATACATAAAATAGGGAAATATTATTAAAATGGTAAACTGAGTAATCAGATTATCTCTCAATACCGCTTGGGGATATTTCAGTGTCAGTTACCTGGCGTATAGGTGTTTTAAACTTGTTACTACGGCAACATTTCCTGCTATTTATGATTGAGTTGCATCAATTTTGAAGTCCGTACCACGCAATATTTCGATCAAGTAGAACGATGCAACCTGCATATGTACACACATGACTGTCTATACACTGTTTAATATTTTACGCGTCGATGTGAGCCAGAAACTCACAGTACATGACATTTTTCACGAGTACGCTGCCAAAGGCTAAATTAAAAATGGATTGGTTTCTGTAGTGTGCTCATGCTCATGGCTAAATTAATATAATTAATTACGTTCGACATTACCCCGTACACATTTCACATTTCCCAGTAAAAGTAAGAGAAAAACTCGGCGAACAATTATAGCAAATATTTAAAGTGATCTTCGGATTCAATGCAAGTCCTCTCTCGTCGTTTCGTATTGTTCATTGCGTTAACAATTGAGGCGTTATCGTATCGCAAACATTTTGGATTGCTTCAATATATTCATGTAAGCTGCTCATCGTCTGTCTAGTTGGCAGTATGTCCCCTTGGTTCGTCAATATGCAACTGGCTTAGAAAAAGTTGCGATAAATTATTATCAAATCTTTCCATCTTTACTATTTAATAATAAGATAATGCAGTAATAATCTTTATCCGTAAGGCTGCTATCCACCAACCTTTTCATTTCAAAGTGTCAGTATCGTAATAGGGGTCTTCACTGAACCATGCACGCATAGTTTTTTTGTTAATAAAACCATTAAAGTGGAATGCTTCAATTCTTGAAAACCATGAATTTGATATGGTTACTTTCGAGATTCCTTTTAAGAACATATTGACAAGAACTACATCACAAATTAGTAGAGCTCCCCAACTGCGTGGCGCACCATAGGCGTCGATAAGGAACATAAGTAAAGTACATAAAAACAAAAGAAATAAAGAATTTTAAAACGCTTACTTTTGTAATTAGCCGTATCCAATATAGTGGGTGTTAATGCACAAGGAAAATAGTATTAGTCAGCACACGAGGAGGTAGGCACATTAAAACTGTTACCGTAAGCGCAATCCGATTTCTCAAACATCTGAAGCATTAGGAATGTTTCCACAGTCGTTTCTTTCAAGGATGTTCGTCGTTCTGAAAAAATGTTTTTATATCTTGAAAATGAACGCTCGACGTCTAATGATGTAATACACGCGTAATGAAAATAATCTTTGAATTTAGTCACCGGATCAGTAGAGTTACCTTCCCAAACTTGTCTTAACCTGCTAAAATTTCTATCTTTCTTCATAACACTTTCAAAATTTCTTGTAACGATATCATTTTTTTTGTTATTTATACAGTGTAGGAGTGTATTAACGTCATCTAATATTTGTACTGACTCCGTCAGGGACAGTGCACTATTTTGTAATTTATTTATTGCCTCAAGTACTTCTCTATAATTGTTGTAAACGGTTTGTAAATCTGCTTCAACGGAAATATCTTGGAATTTATCCTGGCTTTCCTTAATAGCCGCAGATTCGTTGGGATTGAATTGTAAGACGATTTTATTTGCCGGAAGTATTTAAAATAATAAAACGCTGCCTTCAGCCATGTCCCCCAACGCGTAAGAATCGGCTCTGGTGGTTCGGGAATACCGGGACACTGTTTATGAAATTCACTGGTACGTTTCGGAGATTTGAGAAACACTCGTTTCGTATTTGTTATTAATGCATTTACTTCAGAGCATGAAGTTTACAAGTAATATGTAACATCATCCCATAATGTTCTTGAAGAGAACGACCTACACAACGCATTGTCGCGGCACCATCGGTCATGAAAATTAATACTTGAGTAGTGGCAATTACAAATGTTTGTAAAGTATCAACGACTACGCTCTCGATAGCGTCGGCAGTACACGATTTTAGTCTTTGTTGACGAGGTTCCAGTATACGTACAATCACATTCAAAATAGAATGTTTTTTACGGTCTGTCGTTTCGTCAATACATAACCACAGTAGTTTATTTTTTATGAGTTGCCTCAGTCGGTGATACACCCAGTTTTTTTATTTTTGTGTTGCTGACTATTTACATGTCTTCTACAGCCATATTTATCATTGCACATCGGAGGTATGTTACAAATTTTACATATAATCTTACTTCCATTATATATTAAGTCAGGAAATTCTCCACAGAACTTTTTCACTTTGTCGGCCTGTGGGCGTTTCTTACTACGCGCGTCCGTCATACCGTCACAACCCGATCGCATACGGTAATAAACTACCGAAATGCGATGCGAGTTATTTGCTTATATATTACATTACATATCCCCCCGGCCACGCCCGGCGGTACGCCTTCTGACTTGCCACGCACTTTGGGGAGCTCTACAAATTAGTTTGAATGCTGGGCAATTAATCAGTTACAGCATCAGCTTAACGAAACTAAACAACTCAGCAAAAAATGTTTTTATGAAAACGCTGAAACACGTCGATTTCATTTTTTAGAAATACACATTAATACGTGCAATTCACCTTCTGACTTTTATTTGTTTTTTAGTTACGACGTCGTCAAAAAGAAATTTTAAATGACAATACACATTTTTCGTACCGGAATCGGCATGAACGGAAAGTAAATTGCTCCTTAATGTACCATTCGTTTGTATTTTATAACCTTCGTAGCGTACTGAATAATCAAGATACTTTGGTAAAAATTTTAAATCTAGCCACCTGTTTCATAAAAAGATTCTGTTAATCTGTTACACTCTTGACATAATTATTGTAGTTTATTCTAATAAATGATCATGGCTAATTTAACAATAACACAACGTATAGAAATTTTAATTTATCTTGGTTGTGGGATCCCGGCAAGAAGTGTGTGATATGTTTAATGCTAAATATCCAATATCATCCTATTACGCAATCGACATTTAACAAAATCCAAAAAAAAAAAGGGAGGTGGGAATGTTAAGAATATTCCCAACAGCGGTCGTCCAGAAATAAGTGCGGACAAAAAAGTGGACATTCTTTTATTTTCATTCTTTTTTTTTAGGTAATAATAAGTTTACAGCGCTTAATGGAAAAGATATCGCCTTTTAGGTTAGCGGCAGATAATGATGTCGGTAAGTTAACAGTACTGAAGTTTTTGAAAAAGGAGAAATATCATCCCTTTAAGATCCAACTAGTTCAAGAGCTTAATGATGACGATCCTGACCGACGTTTACAATTCTGCGAGACAACGATGAATTTGCACCATCGTAACGAACGTTTTCATCACCAAATCGCTTTTCCGATGAAGCAAATTTTTGTATAAACGGGGCAGTTAATCGGCAGAATTGCAGGTATTGGAAAAATCCTTATTGGATGGCAGAAACATACACACAACATACACACAACATCCACACAAAGTAAATGTCTGGGCAGTAATAGTGCATAATAGAACTATATACTTGGAATTTCTCCAAAATGATCTAATTCCAGCACTGGCTATACTTTATCCAAACGAAGGCGATCCTGATATCCCAAATGATATTCTTTGGTATCAACACGATGGCGCACCGCCACATTGTACGCTTCCTGTTCGTAATTTTCTGCACACTGCTTTTCTAGAAAGATGGATCGGCAGACGAGGGCCGATGGAATGGCCAGCAAGATTGGACACCCCTAGATTATTTTCTATGGAGTTACTTAAAGTCAAAAGCTTACGAAACAAAAGCAGAAGATTTGAAGGAATTGAAGCAGCGTATTCAAGAAGAAATTCGCGCAATAGAACGAAATGTCATTAATAACGTCTTAGATGAATTTGTAGATAGACTATCTTACTGCCAAAAAGTCAATGAACATTTAATTTAATAGTGTTAATTTTGTTATTTTGCGAAATTTGTTTTATTTTTATTTTTCGATTCAGAATTTTCCGTTTATAATGTCGCAATTTACAAATACGATAATATCAACGTTAAATGTTCAGCTTGATTTTTCTCAGAGTTTTTGTTATGCAACCTTACGATCTATTTGCGTGATCATAAGGAGTAGAGAAAGCACTATCTGATTCCAGTACGAAAAATGTATCTTGTCATTTAAAATTTTTTGCATGACGTCATAACTAAAAAACAAATGAAAGTCGGAAGATGAGTCGCACGTATTAATGTGTATTTCTAAAAAATGTTTAGATTTAAAAAAAATATTTTTATTTTTTTTTAAATATTTTTAAAAAATGACGTGTTTCAGCGTTTTCATAGAAACCGGCTGAGTACGCTTTTTCTTAATATTCCGTACTTTAATCCCGCACTGTATATAACTATTTGGCGTACCTCAGCGTTCCGTCCTCGAGCCATTATTTATCGTCTCTACTAATGATATTGCAGAATCGGATTTTTTCTAACTGCTTATTACATGTGAACGATCTCGTGATGTTTCGGGGAACCTGTACGTTGTTGATATCTGGAAAATTTTTTGCATTTAAATGTTGCTAATTGTAAGTGCAGAAGTATTACTTTTACACTTCAAGCTGCCGTCGTGTTGTATTTGTGGTGAGTTATTAGCGCGCTGCGAAAAGAACTAAAGACCTTGGCGCCCTTTTCGACAATAAATTAACTTTCAATAATCATATTATTAATACACGTCTATTCTTCGCCCTTTAATTTCTGGAAAACTCCGTATTTTAGTCATTATTCGAACATTCCGGCTGTCCTATACTAAGTTTTTACACACCGATATTAAGCGGTACAACTAATTTATCTGTTTATCTCGCGTTAGCCAATAGTTAGTAACTTGTTACTACTCTCAGTCGCCGGTAGTTTCGATTTGCGCTAGCGTTAGTATTTATGCAGCCGAGGTTGGTTTGTTTAATATTAGACTTATTTTTCAAAGCGTTTCTTATTTTCCCAACTTAATTTAATTAGTGCTAATATCTTTTAAAGGATTATGTAAGCTTGAGTCAACGTTCAAATGTCTGGCGATCAGCGGGGAGCACGTCCTAAAAATCGAATTTAATTCGAATTGCCAACTTGACGAAAAATATCAAACGTAATTTGAAGTTTTAATCTTGGATTTAGTTATCAGTAAAGAGTCCAAACGATGTGCCCGAGCATTGGCGTTGCGTGGAGAGTTTACCAGAATATGCGCACTGTTATTCTGGTAAACTCTCCATAAATATATTGAATAATAATAAAAATAAATATATTGAATCACTTTACAAAACGTTAAGAAAAAACATAAATAACTTACCTAACATGTTTAGATTGTTGCAGAAATATCCGGATGTGCGCGATGAAGTAATTGCACCATCATATATGTTTCTGTATTAGTCTCGGAAAGGTTCGTACGTAGCGACGTAAATAAATGCTTATATGCTGAAAAGGATTGTTCGACGTTGAGAGATGTTATATTTGCATAGTTAAAGTGCTCTTTGTATCTGTACAACGTATCTTCAGTATTGGTAAAAAGTTGCCGTAATTTTGTAAAATCTACATTTTTATCTAATACACTATTAAATTTTTCACGAACACAAACACTTTTTTCATCATCAAGGATATGCAGCGCTAATTCTACGTGGTCAATAATTGCTAATGGGTCCGATAAGGACAGCGCACTGTTCTGTAACTTTTTTATTGCATCCACTATTGGAACGTAACTGTCGTAAATAATTTTTAAATTTGCTGCAACTTGAGGATTTTAAATTGAACCTGACTGAGCTTTATTGCAGCCGCTTCTTTGCCGTCTAGTTATAAAACTACTGATTTAATTTTTTCAAAATGTTTATAATAATAGAATGCTGCTTCTAACCACGTACCCCATCGTATAAGAATTGGTTGCGGCGGTTCGGGTATGTCAGGACACTGCGAATGAAATAGGCGAATACGTTTCGGAGATTTAAGAAAAACCGCTTTCGTTTGTCCTATTAGTTCATCCACATCAGGATAACTTGTACGTATAATGTTTGTTACAAGGTGTAAAGCGTGAAGCAAACATGTGACGTGCAGCATCGGTAACTAACATTAACAGTTGCTCCGGTAAAATTTCAAATTTGTGTAGTGTTTCTATTAATACACTACGTATCGCCGTGGCAGTACAATCTTGCATTCGTTTACAGGCTAGTAAATAAGGGTCAGAAGATCCTTGTGGGGTCAGCGTCCTTACGACAATGGATAGGATGGACTGTTTTTTAATATCTGTAGTTTCGTCCATTGTCAACCAAAGGTATTTATTTTTCACCGTTTTTTTCGTAAAATTTACAATTCTTTCACGCACTGATGGTACGTAATTGTGTAGCGTATTTTTAGATGGTAATTTCCACGTAGGATTGTATTTATTCCAAAACTGGCGAAACATTGGGTGTTGGACTTTATGTATTGCTATATCGGTCGCAATTAGCATCATTGTTAAATCAACCACAAATTCATTATATGATTTGCGTCTAATCTTTTTCAATTTATGTTCGTCACTATTTATATGTCTTTGACACTGACTCGCTTTCCAAGATAATAAAGTTGTTTCACAAACTAAACATTTCACTGCCTTACCGTCATATATTAAATCGGGAAACCGATGTATAAATTTATTTACTACGGTAGCAGACAACCGATTTGACGCATTATTTTTACGACCTCGCAACATTTTCAACGTATACTTTAACACGTTAGAACGGCAACTAAATGCATCGTTTATTTTTACTACTTATGCGAGAGCGGAGTTTACCCCACTCTGCTCTCGCATCGACGCTACTGGTCGGGCACATTGTTTGGACTC
>JAIOKQ010000709.1:0-16144 GCA_020654165.1 Oryctes rhinoceros
GTTGATTTTTCATAACTAAAGAGTCCAAACGATGTGCCCGAGCATTGGCGTTGCGTGGAGAGTTTACCAGAAGAACAGTGCGCTTATTTAAAAATAAATATATTGAATCACTTTACAAAACGTTAAGAAAAAACATAAATAACTTACCTAACATGTTTACATTGTTGCAGAAATATCCGGATGTGCGCGATGAAGTAATTGCACCATCATATATGTTTCTGTATTAGTCTCGGAAAGGTTCGTACGTAGCGACGTAAATAAATGCTTATATGCTGAAAAGGATTGTTCGACGTTGAGAGATGTTATATTTGCATAGTTAAAGTGCTCTTTGTATCTGTACAACGTATCTTCAGTATTGGTAAAAAGTTGCCGTAATTTCGTAAAATCTACATTTTTATCTAATACACTATTAAATTTTTCACGAACACAAACACTTTTTTCATCATCAAGGATATGCAGCGCTAATTCTACGTGGTCAATAATTGCTAATGAGTCCGATAAGGACAGCGCACTGTTCTGTAACTTTTTTATTGCATCCGCTATTGGAACGTAACTGTCGTAAATAATTTTTAAATTTGCTGCAACTTGAGGATTTTTAAATTGAACCTGACTGAGCCTTATTGCAGCCGCTTCTTTGCCGTCTAGTTGTAAAACTACTGATTTAATTTTTTCAAAATGTTTATAATAATAGAATGCTGCTTCTAACCACGTACCCCATCGTATAAGAATTGGTTGCGGCGGCTCGGGTATGTCAGGACACTGCGAATGAAATAGGCGAATACGTTTCGGAGATTTAAGAAAAACCGCTTTCGTTTGTCCTATTAGTTCATCCACATCAGGATAACTTGTACGTATAATGTTTGTTACAAGGTGTAAAGCGTGAAGCAAACATGTGACGTGCAGCAGGTTTGGTTGAATCGTTTTGAGTAATTTTGCTGTGGAACACATAACCGCGGCAGCATCGGTAACTAACATTAACAGTTGCTCCGGTAAAATTTCAAATTTGTGTAGTGTTTCTATTAATACACTACGTATCGCCGTGGCAGTACAATATTGCATTCGTTTACAGGCTAGTAAATAAGGGTCAGAAGATCCTTGTGGGGTCAGCGTCCTTACGACAATGGATAGGATGGACTGTTCTTTAATATCTGTAGTTTCGTCCATTGTCAACCAAAGGTATTTATTTTTCACCGTTTTTTTCGTAAAATTTACAATTCTTTCACGCACTGATGGTACGTAATTGTGTAGCGTATTTTTAGATGGTAATTTCCACGTAGGATTGTATTTATTCCAAAACTGGCGAAACATTGGGTGTTGGACTTTATGTATTGCTATATTGGTCGCAATTAGCATCATTGTTAAATCAACCGCAAATTCATTATATGATTTGCGTCTAATCTTTTTCAATTTATGTTCGTCACTATTTATATGTCTTTGACACTGACTCGCTTTCCAAGATAATAAAGTTGTTTCACAAACTAAACATTTCACTGCCTTACCGTCATATATTAAATCGGGAAACCGATGTATAAATTTATTTACTACGGTAGCAGACAACCGATTTGACGCATTATTTTTACGACCTCGCAACATTTTCAACGTATACTTTAACACGTTAGAACGGCAACTAAATGCATCGTTTATTTTTACTACTTATGCGAGAGCGGAGTTTACCCCACTCTGCTCTCGCATCGACGCTACTGGTCGGGCACATCGTTTGGACTCTTTACTCATAACACAAGGATAGGATTACTGATACTTGCGAGAGTAATTTAGATAGTTTTAACAAACTAAGAGCTATGGCATGAGACAATGCTTAGAAACAATAACTAAAAATATATGATGCTAAGATAGCTTGATTCTCACATGATATTGATGGAATAATTCGCGACAAACGCAACGAAAGGAGAGAAAAAGTACACTAACACGCCGACATGTTTCTGCCTACCCGCCGTCATCAGCGCGGTTTCGAGCGTACCTTCATCTCTCCCTTTTGACAATTAATGCCACAACTTCCAAAACGACAAACTCGACATTTCCTGCCATAGAACCGTCCGTCTGCCGTCCAAGAAGCAGCGACATAAACCGGGTACTGTTGGTACGAGATGGCGGCACTGGTAGCCGCCAGAAGAATGTCTCAGTAATAATTCTACAAAGAACTACATCAAAGGAAACTACGACAAAGGTAATAATTATAGTTGTATCTGAAGATTCAACAACTGATCCTTAAAGAATGTCAGATATTTTTAATGAGTTTTTCAGGGAAGATCTATGTCTGTTAGCCAACTTTATTGCATGTAAGTACCCAGAGTTTTTGAAATACTTTAATGGGAAGACAATATTTCCGCGTGTGTGTGGATGTGATCTTCGATATTTTTGGCAGCATTAAAGTAAAGAGATAAAGAGATCTAATGAGTCCTTTGGCCTTCCCAATGAACCTCTATAATCACTATTTGATAGGTTCTTTGACGTACATATTCAACTCTTTGATGCGGCATATTTAAGTTAGCTATTGCCAAATCTTTACAAAAAAAACATAGTCGTAACGAAATTGGAAGCTATAGGTTAATTGTCCCATGTCCTCGCTTGACATAATCCGTTTCATAAACTAAAAATTCGGTAGGTGTCAAGTGCCTCTTAAGAATCGAAGGTTAACCCTAGACGGTCTTCCTGAGCCGACGACCGGTTCTCAACGCAGTCGACATAAGTCAGTGGCGTAGCTTTTCCTTAATTTTTCTCCAAAATAAAATACATGCGCATTTTATTAACGTAGTTAGTGGAAAAGAGAAATAAAATTATTGTTCCGTCCAGTTGTTCCACCCAAAAATTTCCAACATCCTTTTTTCGTTGTTTGGTATCATCCTGTTGATTTTCGCCTCTGGCATGGCTCACATGCTGAGGTACCGTGATCAACTCCTTCCCATTCAGTTGGTTTCGCTTGAGTTGAGTTACCGTGTTGCCTACTGTGTTTTCCTCTCCCGAATATGCCTCATATGATTGTGGGCGAAACGTAGAGCTTTAATTAAAAAAAAAAAAAAAAAAACGACACGACCGGTTGACTAAAATCTCTAACCTCTATCCGTCCTATTTTTTGATAAAACTTTCAATGTTTATTCGTTAAAATTAAAACGTTAATCAAGCGCAAGCACAAACAAATCATTGTGCATCGAATCATATAAACTCGTTGTTCCAGAAAGGCAAAGGGATTACCGATTGCATAAAAGACTCCGCTACGAAAGAACGAATCAAACTTGCTTGGATCCGTTTTTAAAGTGCCAACGGTACGATACTGTGCGGAACGATGAAACTCGTCAATATATCGATATACTCTGATAGATGAACAATCGAATTAAATGATAATTAAAAGTCCCTGTATTTATTTTTAATTATTTTTACAGAAATGGTTACAGTAGGTATGTTGTTTTCGCGTCCGTTTTTAAGTGCTTTTTGAAAGCCTGTTTTCCTCCCCTTTTACGTTATGTATGTTCCAGATCCTCCCCGATTGTTTTCATTTGCTACTTGAATTAATGTTCTTGTTTATTCTCTTCAGCATGCTTCTTTTAATTGCTTTTAACAGTTTTAAATTAATGTTGATTAAAATTAAATTTCTAAATAGTTTCTTCTTTCCACTTGTTTACGCAAGTAAAGTAAGTATGTCAAAATAACGACTTGATACGTTTTACGGTTGGCCTAACGACGATTATTTCTAATGTTAAGGCTTGGTTGTTTTATTAACGTTAATGGATTTTTTTATATATAAACAAATTAATAACATTATAATAATTTACGTCATGTTCATATGGAAATAAACAATCCTGATATTATCCTCTATGCGACCCGTTTCTGATAGAGTCCTTCTTTAGGCACTAAAAAATTCAATAGCTTAAGCTATCAAAAAATGAACTAATATTAAAAAAAATCATTGTTGATGTTTTTGTCAGAAAAACATCAACAATGTTCAACATTATTTAAAAAAAAATAATTTAATAAAATATTTGTTTTATAACGTGGAGCTTGTTACTTGCTCCTAGTTTCAAGAACAATGCCACCAGTCGTTTGGTTCGGTGTACCTTGTGAGGCGAAAGGACATGTAATTCTTATATGTTTGCTCGCTTAATTAGTTGTGCTCTTAAAATTAAGCACAGTACGTAGATATACAAAATATATTTATCAAACAAACAATTCCCTTGAGAAAAAATGAAATAAACATGGTACCCTTTTCTATACAGGGTGTCTCCCCGTTGAGTTGCATAACTTCATAGGGTTATTCCTTGTATCAAAATTAGCAAAAAACTTCCAGTCAACATAGATCCAATTCTCAACCGTTTTCGAGATATGGGTGGTTAAAGACGCTGAAAATCACTAGTTACGGTAACTAATTTAGATGAATTATAAGCGCATTTGGCTTGAATTTCGGCATGAAATGGTTACTAAGGAACGATTAACTTAAATTACAGTCTTACTTTTACAATAATAAGAAAACATTTCTTTAATTAATTAATTCATTCATGCATTAATTCAAAAGCACACGTCACAGCTCGTCGAAATAGAGAAAAGTATAACAGAACAGTAAAAGGAAAGACCTTTTCAGGAAAATCAAGCAACCGTTTACAATGCTTTTTGCTGAACATAGTGCTGCTTAGAATTGTCTATATAATTTTTAAAATTGTCAGCCATGTGATTATATATTTTACTACATGTATACAAGACTTGTGCTTGTATTTCAGCTAAATGCCCGAGTAAATAATTATTGCACATCCATCTAATATTGCGATTGTCGATTATTTCTAATCTTAAAAGGGTCGTTGTAATTTATCCTAATAAACAGTGCGTACTCAGTGCAAAGAAAGTAAACAGAAGTATTATACCAAGTGTTCATTTGAAAACTTCCCACCCTAATTTTCTGGAAATCTTGAAATTTATGAAAAATTTCTCGAAACATTCGACTCGAGGGGGTCAACTTTTTATGTAAAAATTGACTGACCCATTTTAACTCACTTCCCTTGGCTATTCCTTTAAAAATCTTAAATAGAAAGAGATATATACCTCATATTAGTGGTTGTTTGAAACAGTAGATTTTGGCGTTTAGTTTTTTTTAAATCGATCGATTCGTTTTGCAGATTTTTAGGAAATTTTTTTGGTTTGGTTTCTTTTGTATTGCTAGCCGGTCATTCTATCTTAGAAGCATCTGAATAAAAATCAATATTGAAGTCCTAAAAAAAAAAAAAAACAAAAGGAGCCAAACCAAACGAATTTCCTAAAGATCTTGGAAACGAATCAATCAATTTTAAAAGAGCAAACGCCAAAATGTACTGTTTCAAAAGACCATTAAAATGATGTATTACTCGACCCCCTTTCATTTAAGATTTTGAAGAGGGGGAGCAAGGGCTTAAAGTAAGTGAATAAATTTTTACATAAAAAGTTGTCCCCCTTGATAATGTTTCGGAAAATTGTTCATAAATTTCCAGATTTCCAGAAATCTAGGGAACAACCGATATATGCCGCTTGCCATGACAGACCAGCTTGTAGACGTCATCCCGGAAAGGTTGCCTTCTAAATCAAGGTCGGTTACTTTCAGGTTAACTGCTTTACAATAATTGATGTATTTAAGTTAAGCTTCAAATCGTCCGAGGAAAGCCATCCCCTAATCCAGTTGCAAGCATCTCTCCTTTAGTTGATCGTTTACTTCTTCGAAACCAATGAATGTCTGTAGTTAACGTTCTTTAAAATTTATAAGCGTCGATAAAAATCGAAGTTCTCGCCATAGATTTCACCGTCAGATGTAGTTGTAACTGACGTAATAAAGTAATTAAAGAAAGACGGAAAATTGCTAGAATTACGTGATCCAGCGCGAAAACGGATCGGTTAGTCGCTATCGTCATCTATTACCCCAAAATTCCCTCAAAAGTAGATCAGACTGCGCGGAATATATTTACTTACACGCACTCAACGACAATGGACCCTATCCCTCCTTGGAGAACTTGATTTTATACAATTACAAAGCTAAAGCATCGTCGCACGGCCGTCGATTTCTAATAGGAGGAACGCGCGGCGTATCTTTAGGCGGAAAGCAATAGAAAGCGTACTTACATCGACCGTAATATGCTCCATCGGAAATACCCTAGACGGCGGCGACTCCTTCGGAACGTATCTGTAAAATTCCTCGTCGTATCGATACCACTTGATGGTATAAAGTGCAACTTGTTCGAGATCGTAGTCGCAGGAGAGCGTGACAGTGTCTCCTATCCTAACCGCTTCCGGCACTTTGATGTACATGTCACGCAAAGCACTCGTATCTGAAACACACGAGAACATAATTAAATAAATGGCGAATGTAACGGGATCGGTGGAGAGGTTGTACACATATACGTAGATGGGATGCATTTAAGGGAAAAGATTGTACTGATTCAAAGCACATCTGTAGTGTATTTAGCGTTCGTAGCTCTTTCGTGCTTTGGGAAATATCTTGTAAAAGCTGCTTATGTAATTGCTATGTTGAAATAGGTACCGCCTCTACCAACTATTTCCATATGAGAACCGTGCATGAGGAGTTCTTGTACGCGATATTGATCCTAGAAAGCTAATCAGTCCGCGGCGCCATTGATGGCCTGGTATATTGCTCCTTGTGGTTTTCTTTTTTTTGAATTTTGAACCATATTTGTTTTATTATTTTTAATAAGCAAGTTAAGCAAGTTTTGTTTTCAAACTATTGTCGCGAAAGACTTCCTTCTTCTTACGAAGTGAACTTCGGTAGGACTCAAGCACGAAAACAATTTCGGAGCTTTGCGACATTGTCTTCCTGAAAGTGTTTCTCAGACCAAGAAATGAGTTTCAAGAGGTGTTTTTTGAGCAAGTCTTTTGACACAACGACTTTATTATTGATCTCTCTTTCTCCTAAGCGCCTTCTTCAAAACTTTCAAAATAACATGTGCATGTTATTGCCTCGCAGACACGGATCCAAAGCATCCAATCTTTTTTTTTCAAAAATTTCCAAATTTTTGCATATCTAGAGGAAATTCATAAGCAACAATTAGAATTACTCAAAGTCGTTTTATTAATTCGAAGATAAGATTTGTGATCCCCGTAAATATTTTTGGACTGTTAAATACGCGAGTAGCAGTAATATTGTCGCTAGTTAACCCAAATCTCCCAAAACTTCTGCTCAATTTTATTTTTTTTCATCGTTTAAAAGATTTCTTTGTTTGTTTCGTTTGTTACCTGCCGCGCTTTTAACTCAGTTGTATAAGAAAGATGAAGTTTACATCGTACAATCGCATCTAGCCGACCAGAGAGGTTTCTGGGTTGCAAAAATTACACTGTCCAACGAGGTTTTGACGTTAAGTTACTAACTGATGAAATTGAACAGCGATGCGATTTTTCGGAATACGTCATGAACCCGGTTCTTGGAGATTATTCATAGACTTATCCAAGGCCAGCCTAAAAGTAGTTTTGTTGCATAATGGAAACCGTTATCCTTCTATTCCGATAGGTCATGCTGTTTCTATGAAAGAAACTTACGAAAATTTGAACATTTTTTTAGAAAAGATAAAGTACAAAGACTATTCCTGGAATATTTGCGCAGATTTTAAAGTCATTGCAATTATTTTGGGTATGCAATCTGGTTACACCAAATACTGTTGCTTAAGCATAAGCAAGAGTGGCCACTACGACAACAGTTTATACCAGGAAAAGACAATGTACAACATCAGCCTCTAATAGAAATAGAAAAGATCATAATACCACCTCTTCACTGAAACTTGGGCTCATGAAAAGTCTTGTAAAGGCACTGGATCTCGAAGGTGAAGGTTTGAAATACCTTCGTGAAAAGTTTCTAAAATTAACACCAGGGAAACTGAAAGAAAGTATTTTTGTTGGAAATCTTTAAAATCAAATTAACAACGAAGGAAAAAACAGCTTGACTCTCCATGGCGCAAGTTTTCACACATTTTTTGGGAAACAAAAAAGCCGACAACTATAAAACTTTACTAATGGATATGTTACAAGCATTTCACGCTGCTGGTTGTAATATGTCCCTCAAGGTGCACACTCTACACTCTCACTTGGATTTTTGTCCGGAAAATACGGGTGACTTTAGCGATGAACACGGTGAGCGCTTCCACTATCATGGGTGACATCATGGGAATGGAAGAACGGTATCCGGGGAAATGTAATCCTGTTATGTTGACAGATTACTGCTGGATGTTAAGAAGAGATGCTGTAGATATTGTTTATAAGAGACGGAGCAGTATTACTTCACATTTCTAATTATAATAATTTGAAATATAACCTTTTCATCGAAATATAAAAAAAAATCGATTTAACTTGACCTTTTATTAAAATAAATGTTTGTATGTTTTGTATTGAAATTGGTATAAATTATTTTATGGCAAAATCAAAAGTTGAAATTTATTGGCCACTGTTATTAAACCAAAATTTTTCACTTTGAATTGGAAAGGCCTTGCTTCATAAGCAGAGACGGCAAAAGCAGGTGGAATTATTCCGTTTTGCAGCGACTAGATAGACTCGTCTATTCGCCTCATAAGTAGAGCTCCCCAAAGTGCGTGGCAAGTCAGAAGGCGTACCGCCGGGCGTGGCCGGGGGGTATGTAATGTAATATATAAGCAAATAACTCGCATCGCATTTCGGTAGTTTATTACCGTATGCGATCGGGTTGTGACGGTATGGCGGACGCGCGTAGTAAGAAACGCCCACAGGCCGACAAAGTGAAAAAGTTCTGTGGAGAATTTCCTGACTTAATATATAATGGAAGTAAGATTATATGTAAAATTTGTAATATACCTCTGATGTGCAACGATAAATATGGCTGTAGAAGACATGTAAATAGTCACCAACACAAAAATAAAAAACTGGGTGTATCACCGACTGAGGCAACTCAATTTATAATTGATTTATTTTATATGCTGACTGCGTGTAATTTACCGTTTTCCTTACTCAGGAAGAAACCATTCCGTGAATTTTGGAATAAATATAATCCAGACTTTGTGTGCCAAGTGTACGTACCGAAATTGAAAACAGGATCAGATCTGCAATAAAAAATAAACTACTGTGGTTATGTATTGACGAAACGACAGACCGTAAAAAACATTCTATTTTGAATGTGATTGTACGTATACTGGAACCTCGTCAACAAAGACTAAAATCGTGTACTGCCGACGCTATCGAGAGCGTAGTCGTTGATACTTTACAAACATTTGAAATTGCCACTACTCAAGTATTAATTTTCATGACCGATGGTGCCGCGACAATGCGTTGTGTACAAATACGAAACGAGTGTTTCTCAAATCTCCCAAACGTACCAGTGAATTTCATAACCAGTGTCCCGGTATTCCCGAACCACCAGAGCCGATTCTTACGCGTTGGGGGACATGGCTGAAGGCAGCGTTTTATTATTTTAAATACTTCCGGCAAATAAAATCAGTCGTCTTGCGATTCAATCCCAACGAATCTGCGGCTATTAAGGAAAGCCAGGAAAAATTTCAAGATATTTCCGTTGAAGCAGATTTACAAACCGTTTACAACAATTATAGAGAAGTACTTGAGGCAATAAATAAATTACAAAATAGTGCACTGTCCTTGACGAAGTCAGTACAAATATTAGATGACGTTAATACACTCCTACACTGTATAAATAACAAAAAAAATGATATCGTTACAAGAAAATTTGAAAGTGTTATGAAGAAAGATACAAATTTTAGCAGGTTAAGACAAGTTTGGGAAGGTAACTCTACTGATCCGGTGACTAGATTCAAAGATTATTTTCATTACGCGTGTATTACATCATTAGACGTCCAGCGTTCATTTTCAAGATATAAAAACATTTTTTCAGAACGACGAACATCCTTGAAAGAAACGACTGTGGAAACATTCCTAATGCTTCAGATGTTTGAGAAATCGGATTGCGCTTACGGTAACAGTTTTAATGTGCCTACCTCCTCGTGTGCTGACTAATACTATTTTCCTTGTGCATTAACACCCACTATATTGGATACGGCTAATTACAAAAGTAAGCGTTTTAAAATTCTTTATTTCTTTTGTTTTTATGTACTTTACTTATGTTCCTTATCGACGCCTATGGTGCGCCACGCAGTTGGGGAGCTCTACTCATAAGAAAAGATTCATGTTGCCTACTGGTGTCCTCGAGAGTCGACAAAACGGGAGTCTCTCTAGTCTCTGCAAAAGAGTAATGATTCCATCCGCTTTTGTCCTTTCTATCCATAAGACCGGTTTGAGCTGAAATGTTATTTACTTCGTTACTTATTTCATCGATAATCGCGGCTTTTTCGGCAAGCTTTAATTTCGTCGGTGTACATTACAACATTTTCTTTTCCCACTTGGCACTTATGAAGAAGATCGTTATTATTTGCGTTAACGATCTCTAATTCTAGCCGATTTTATATAATTCTATAAGAAAATTCTTTTCATTATTAAAAAACATACTTTTTAAAGATTTAAGTATCTGAAATATTTTTTTTTAATTAATACAGCTTTAGTCATGTTATCCGATCAAACCCACATAGAAAGAAGTAATACATAAAATAGGGAAATATTATTAAAATGGTAAACTCAGTAATCGGATTATCTCTCAATATCGCTCGGGGATATTTCAGTGTCAGTTACCTGGCGTATAGGTGTTTTAAACTTGTTACTATGGCAACATTTCCTGCTATTTATGATTGAGTTGCATCAATTTTGAAGTCCGTACCACGCAATATTTCGATCAAGTAGAACGATGCAACCTGCATATGTACACACATGACTGTCTATACACTGTTTAATATTTTACGCGTCGATGTGAGCCAGAAACTCACAGTACATGACGTTTTTCACGAGTACGCTGCCAAAGGCTAAATTAAAAATGGATTGGTTTCTGTAGTGTGTTCATGCTCATGGCTAAATTAATATAATTAATTACGTTCGACATTACCCCGTACACATTTCACATTTCCCAGTAAAAGTAAGAGAAAAACTCGGCGAACAATTATAGCAAATATTTAAAGTGATCTTCGGATTCAATGCAAGTCCTCTTTTGTCGTTTCGTATTGTTCATTGCGTTAACAATTGAGGCGTTATCGTATCGCAAACATTTTGGATTGCTTCAATATATTCATGTAAGCTGCTCATCGTCTGTCTAGTTGGCAGTATGCACCCCTTGGTTCGTCAATATGCAACTGGCTTAGAAAAAGTTGCGATAAATTATTATCAAATCTTTCCATCTTTACTATTTAATAATAAGATAATGCAGTAATAATCTTTATCCGTAAGGCTGCTATCCACCAACCTTTTCATTTCAAAGTGTCAGTGTCGTGATAGGGATCTCCACTGAACCATGCACGCATAGTTTTTTTGTTAATAAAACCATTAAAGTGGAATGCTTGAATTCTTGAAAACTATGAATTTGATATGGTTACTTTCGAGATTCCTTTTAAGAACATATTGACAAGAACTACATCACAAATTAGTAGAGCTCCCCAACTGCGTGGCGCACCATAGGCGTCGATAAGGAACATAAGTAAAGTACATAAAAACAAAAGAAATAAAGAATTTTAAAACGCTTACTTTTGTAATTAGCCGTATCCAATATAGTGGGTGTTAATGCACAAGGAAAATAGTATTAGTCAGCACACGAGGAGGTAGGCACATTAAAACTGTTACCGTAAGCGCAATCCGATTTCTCAAACATCTGAAGCATTAGGAATGTTTCCACAGTCGTTTCTTTCAAGGATGTTCGTCGTTCTGAAAAAATGTTTTTATATCTTGAAAATGAACGCTCGACGTCTAATGATGTAATACACGCGTAATGAAAATAATCTTTGAATTTAGTCACCGGATCAGTAGAGTTACCTTCCCAAACTTGTCTTAACTTGTTATTTATATAGTGTAGGAGTGTATTAACGTCATCTAATATTTGTACTGACTCCGTCAGGGACAGTGCACTATTTTGTAATTTATTTATTGCCTCAAGTATTTCTCTATAATTGTTGTAAACGGTTTGTAAATCTGCTTCAACGGAAATATCTTGGAATTTATCCTGGCTTTCCTTAATAGCCGCAGATTCGTTGGGATTGAATTGTAAGACGACTGATTTTATTTGCCGGAAGTATTTAAAATAATAAAACGCTGCCTTCAGCCATGTCCCCCAACGCGTAAGAATCGGCTCTGGTGGTTCGGGAATACCGGGACACTGTTTATGAAATTCACTGGTACGTTTGGAAGATTTGAGAAACACTCGTTTCGTATTTGTTATTAATGCATTTACCTCGGGGAAATTTGCACGAATAGTTTCAGCCGCAATATGCAGAGCATGAAGTTTACAAGTAATATGTAACATCATCCCATAATGTTCTTGAAGAGAACGACCTACACAACGCATTGTCGCGGCACCATCGGTCATGAAAATTAATACTTGAGTAGTGGCAATTTCAAATGTTTGTAAAGTATCAACGACTACGCTCTCGATAGCGTCGGCAGTACACGATTTTAGTCTTTTACTAGCTAATAAAATTCCCTTTGTAGGTTGACGAGGTTCCAGTATACGTACAATCACATTCAAAATAGAATGTTTTTTACGGTCTGTCGTTTCGTCAATACATAACCACAGTAGTTTATTTTTTATTGCAGATCTGATCCTGTTTTCAATTTCGGTACGTACACCTGGCACACATCTCCTTAAGCTTGTTTCCGACGGTAACTCAAAGTCTGGATTATATTTATTCCAAAATTCACGGAATGGTTTCTTTCTGAGTAAGGAAAACGGTAAATTACACGCAGTCAGCATATAAAATAAATTAATTATAAATTGAGTCGCCTCAGTCGGTGATACACCCAGTTTTTTATTTTTGCGTTGCTGACTATTTACATGTCTTCTACAGCCATATTTATCATTGCACATCAGAGGTATATTACAAATTTTACATATAATCTTACTTCCATTATATATTAAGTCAGGAAATTCTCCACAGAACTTTTTCACTTTGTCGGCCTATATTACATTACATATCCCCCCGGCCACGCCCGGCGGTACGCCTTCTGACTTGCCACGCACTTTGGGGAGCTCTACAAATTAGTTTGAATGCTGGGCAATTAATCAGTTACAGCATCAGCTTAACGAAACTAAACAACTCAGCGAAAAAATGTTTTTATGAAAACGCTGAAACACGTCGATTTCATTTTTTAGAAATACACATTAATACGTGCGATTCACCTTCTGACTTTTATTTGTTTTTTAGTTACGACGTCATCAAAAAGAAATTTTAAATGACAATACACATTTTTCGTACCGGAATCCGATGGTGACCATGAACGGAAAGTAAATTGCTCCTTAATGTACCATTCCTTTGTATTTTATAACCTTCGTAGCGTACTGAATAATTAAGATACTTTGGTAAAAATTTTAAATCTAGCCACCTGTTTCATAAAAGCATTCTGTTAATCTGTTACACTCTTGACATAATTATTGTAGTTTATTCTAATAAATGATCATATCTAATTTAACAATAACACAACGTATAGAAATTTTAATTTATCTTGGTTGTGGGATCCCAGCAAGTAGTATGTGATATGTTTAATGCTAAATATCCAATATCATCCTATTACGCAATCGACAGTTAACAAAATCCAAAAAAAATTCAGGGAGGTGGGAATGTTAAGAATATTCCCAAAAGCGGTCGTCCAGAAATAAGTGCAGACAAAAAGGTGGACATTCTTTTATAACTGGAAAAAAATCCTCGCTGTTCTTCTCGAAAATTAGTAGCAGGTAATAATAAGTTTACAGCGCTTAATAAAAAAGATATCGCCTTTTGCGTTAGCGGCAGATAATGATGTCGGTAAGTTAACAGTACTGAAGTTGTTGAAAAAGGAGAAATATCATCCCTTTAAGATCCAACTAGTTCAAGAGCTTAATGATGACGATCCTGACCGACGTTTACAATTCTGCGAGACGACGATGAATTTGCATCATCGTAACGAACGTTTTCATCACCAAATCGCTTTTCCGATGAAGCAAATTTTTGTATAAACGGGACAGTTAATCGGCAGAATTGCAGGTATTGGAGCAGGAAAAATCCTTATTGGATGGCAGAAACATACACACAACATCCACAAAAAGTAAATGTCTGAGCAGTAATATCCCAAATGATACTCTTTGGTAGCAACACGATGACGCACCGCCACATTGTACGCTTCCTGTTCGTAATTTTCTGCACACTGCTTTTCTAGAAAGATGGATCGGCAGACGAGGGCCGATGGAATGGCCAGCAAGATTGGACACCCCTAGATTATTTTCTGTGGAGTTACTTAAAGTCAAAAGCTTACGAAACAAAAGCAGAAAATCTGAAGGAATTGAAGCAGCGTATTCAAGAAGAAATTCGCGCAATAGAACGAAATGTCATTAATAACGTCTTAGATGAATTTGTAGATAGACTATCTTACTGCCAAAAAGTCAATGGGTGGCTTTTTGAACATTTAATATAATAGTGTTAATTTTGTTATTTTGCGAAATTTGTTTTATTTTTATTTTTCGATTCAGAATTTTCCGTTTATAATGTCGCAATTTACAAATACGATAATATCAACGTTAAATGTTCAGCTTGATTTTTCTCAGAATTTTTGTTATGCAACCTTACGATCTATTTGCATGATCATAAGGAGTAGAGAAAGCACTATCTGATTCCAGTACGAAAAATGTATCTTGTCATTTAAAATTTTTTGCATGACGTCACAACTAAAAAACAAATGAAAGTCGGAAGATGAATCGCACGTATTAATGTGTATTTCTAAAAAATGTTTAGATTTTAAAAAAATATTTTTATTTTTTTTAAATATTTTTAAAAAATGACGTGTTTCAGCGTTTTCATAGAAACGATATGAAACATACAACGATGTTTAAAATATGCTCTTCTGCTTGCTGAACTCTACGTGATATATGACGGCCACGACCTTCGAAACGTGGAATTACTGATCCTGTTTCTCGAAGTCGATACACGGTTCTCACAATTGTCTCGGATGATGGATGCCGCCGATTGGGAAACCGTTCCGCGTACAAATTTTCTGCCGCAAGACTATTTTGTCCTGTTTCGCCATAAATCAAAATCATATCGGTGTATTCGATATTCGTACAGGATGCCATTGCAATTGCGTGTAATGACGGTGAATGCTATGCGCATACTAAATGGATATCCGAACGCTGCTTCAGCGACTGCCGGTGATTCCCATATGTTAACTAAGACAGAGTCGGACTCGAATAAAGAAAAATCATTTTCTCGTTACTACGTGCACATAGAACCATAATATTTTGTATTTAGGCATTACTCATGCGTTTCTTTCACCTAATTTTCTTTTTCGTACTATATCAGAATAAGGCTGTATATAACTATTTGGCGTACCTCAGCGTTCCGTCCTCGAGCCATTATTTATCGTCTCTACTAATGATATTGCAGAATCGGATTTTTTCTAACTGCTTATTACATGTGAACGATCTCGTGATGTTTCGGGGAACCTGTACGTTGTTGATATCTGGAGAATTTTTTGCATTTAAATGTTGCTAATTGTAAGTGCAGAAGTATTACTTTTACACTTCAAGCTGCCGTCGTATTGTATTTGTGGTGAGTTATTAGCGCGCTGCGAAAAAAACTAAAGACCTTGGCGCCCTTTTCGACAATAAATTAACTTTCAATAATCATATTATTAATACACGTCTATTCTTCGCCCTTTAATTTCTGGAAAACTCCGTATTTTAGTCATTATTCGAACATTCCGGCTGTCCTATACTAAGTTTTTACACACCGATATTAAGCGGTACAACTAATTTATCTGTTTATCTCGCGTTAGCCAATAGTTAGTAACTTGCTAGTTACTACTCTCAGTCGCCGGTAGTTTCGATGCGCGCTAGCGTTAGTACTTATGCAGCCGAGGTTGGTTTGTTTAATATTAGACTTATTTTTCAAAGCGTTTCTTATTTTCCCAACTTAATTTAATTAGTGCTAATATCTTTTAAAGGATTATGTAAGCTTGAGTTAACGTTTAAATGTTTGGCGATCAGCGGGGAGCACGTCCTAAAAATCGAATTTAATCCGAATTGCCAACTTGACGAAAAATATCAAACGTAATTTGAAGTTTCAATCTTGGA
>JAIOKQ010000713.1:0-29898 GCA_020654165.1 Oryctes rhinoceros
TGGCCTCCTCTAAGTTTAATAACGTTTAGCCGGATCGTATATCCGTAATATACGATCTTCTCTAGTTGTTATTTTGGGATTAGTACCACTTTCGATGAGGCTCGCAACATTGCAGGTTTTGCAGATATGTTTCCTCACGTGTACCAAAACAACATTGTTTCAGTTTCAACAACATCAGATAACTCCGCCATTATGAATACGTATCGTTTTTATCTGATGAAGTTTGTTGCTCGATCAAGAAACATACGTACTACGATGTGTACAAGCGCTATACTTTCATCCCTGGAGCTGTCCAATTTAAAAACCTCGAAATACTTTGTCTCCTCTTTGTTGTCTGCAACCGAAAGGAACATTTAATTCTAAGATACCAGCTGTGTCGGTCATTCCTTTCCAGTTTTTGTAACAGATGCCCCTAACCATAAATATGAAATGTTATGATTTGATATATGTCATTTTATTCTACTGACATTAACCTCAAAACTACACAAGTTACATTTCGCCAAAATAATAGCGTTATAGCGTTATAGCTTTATAGTTTTTTAAAAATGTTGAGTTCTGTGCGTGAAAACGTGCATTTGCGACACGCATTACTTTTCTTAGTTCATCAAAAGAAGCAAGTCGCTGAAAGTTGTCGTTTGCTGGTAGAGACTTACGGTGAGCATGCTCCAACCATAAGAACATACGTATGAAACGTGGTTTCGCCAATTGAAATGTAGCGATTTCAACGTTCAAGACAAAGAACGTCCTGGTAGGCCGAAAACGTTTAAAGATGCGGAACTGCAGAAATTATTTTATGGAGACCCAACACATACAAAAACAATCGATTGAAATGTTGAATGCGGGCCGAGTAGCAATTTGTGAACGATTACAAGCGATGGGAAAGATCCAAAAGATGGGAAGATGGGTGCTACATGAATTGAATGAAAGGCAATTGGAAAATGGAAAAATCATCAGTGAAAAGCTGCTTCAAAGGTATGAAAGGAAGTCGCTTTTGCATCGAACAGTAACGGGCGATGAAAAATGAATTTATTTCGAAAATTCTAAGCGGAAAAAACCATGGCTATCACCTGGCGAAGCCGGCCCATCGACTGGAAGGTCAAATCGCTTTGGTCGCAAGACCATACTCTGTGTCCGATAGGACCAGATTGGTGTCGTTTATTATGTTGAACTGCTGAAAGCTGGAAAAACAATTAATGCCGATCGCTACCGACAACAAATGATCGATTTGAACTGTGCATTGATTCAAAAACGTCCACAATACGCTGAAAGACATGATAAGGTGGTTTTGCAGCATGACAACGCGCCGTCTCGTACAGCAAAACCAGTCAAAGAAGTGTCGAAATCACTTGGATGGGAAGTTTGATCGCACCCGCCGTACTCTTCAGACCTGGCTTCATCCAAATACCACCATAGATGGGTAAGCGCTTGCAGAGCAGCACTTCACCGATTTCGAAGAAGTTAAAAAATGTCTCGATGAATGGTTTAGCTTAAAGGAGAAACTGTTCTTTTGCGATGGCATCCATAAATTGTCTGAGAGATGGGCAAAATGTATAAAATCAAATGGCCAATGCTTAGAATAAATAAATTTTAACTATCCATTGTAAGTAACGTGTTTTCTTTAACGAAAAGACTGGAAAGGAATTACCGATTCCATTGTTTTTTGTTTTTTTTTTCCCTAAACAGTAACAGCCCTGTACAGTATTCAGTATTATTGTTAAGTTATACAGGGTTACCTGTAAATAGCACGTAAGCTACCGAAATCTGAAGACTACCTATCAATGTGTTACTGAAAATTTAAAAAGAAATTTATTTGTAACATATACATTTTTTTCAAATTTTAGGGCCCAAAATGCGGGTAAAGCCGGTCCATATCTTTGTTTCTCCTATATTATACAAATACCGCTGATGAATCAAAGTTAACCCAGATGCAAATAAAAATCGATAAAGCATTGTAGATACTATGAATAGTGAATAGTCTATTGAAATGCATTAGTCTGTCGTACAGCTGATGTCGAAGTGTTTATGTGTTTACATTGAATATGCCGATAACCATATGATTTGCGTTCTTAATGTTTAAAGTTAATGCATCCGAAATGTCGGGTTTTGAGTTATTTGTAGTTATACATTCTTTTTCTTTTATGAAATTTGTGGTGGTCCTAACAAGGACCGATCTAGGCGAAACAGGACAAAATTTATTAATGTAAAAAATGTTCGAAATGTCCACCGTGAGCTCTAATACAGGCATCAATTCGGCGACGAAAGTTATTTATTATGCACACGAGTAAAATTTACCATGTCTTCGCGAATGCGTTGAGCTGCAACATAAATGCGATTTCGCAGATCTTCGACATTTTCAATATCAGGGCGACAAATTTTCTGCCGCAAGACTATTTTGTCCTGTTTCGCCATAAATCAAAATCATATCGGTGTATTCGATATTCGTATAGGATGCCATTGCAATTGCGCGTAATGACGGTGAATGCTATGTGCATACTAAATGGATATCCGAACGCTGCTTCAGCGACTGCCGGTGATTCCCATATGTTAACTAAGACAGAGTCGGACTCGAATAAAGAAAAATCATTTTCTCGTTACTACGTGCACATAGAACCATAATATTTTGTATTTAGGCATTACTCATGCGTTTCTTTCACCTAATTTTTTTTTCGTACTATATCAGAATAAGACTGTATTATTTTTCCACGTTCTCTTATTGGATCTCTTGTGCAATAAACCACTCCAAAATTTTTCATAAATTAATTTTTGATATCAATCCACTATGACCATGAAAGCCTTCAACAGCTTTGCTTGGTGAAGCTTTTTACTTTTCTCGCTACTCTTATTTTCCACATATGTATTTTGGGAACCAAATTACAAAATTATTTAGTTCCATCTTGTATCGCCAGCAATCAATAATTTAAGCGTAAATAAAACTTTTTCCGCTACCTACATCCATTCGCTTGTTACAATACTTATGGCGGTGGTGTCTATTTGCGTGGATCTCCATGCCATAAATTAAGCACGCTTCGAAAGAGCTATAAAGCGACACCGAAAGCGAATTGCCGAAACACTTAAAGCTCTATTTTCGGTTCACGAATTCGTGTTATCTTGACATGTAAACTTAACTTTCTTTATTAGAAGTTGTTCCTTAATAGAAGTCGTTGGTTTTTTACGTCTTTCTAATTTGAGAATTTCCTCTGATCTCTCCCGATGTAATGTTTGGAGAAATCGTTGATTATGATCATAGATCAGCGCAATATATGATTTAAAGTCTAATTTATTCCATATTTAGTAGAAATTTCTTTGGGGTTTTGTTGTGTAATTAATATTTTAATTAATATTTAAAAAAAAATATTAATTACACGACAAAACCCGAAAGGAATTTCTACTATGGATTACGGTCGTGAAAGCCTACACTCAGTTATTCTATATTTCTTTTAAATATATTAAATAAAGGCAACTATGAAATAACACATTTGTACGTTGATTTCAACACTTCTTTTGAATTTCGCTATTTGCATAATAGTTTCCTTCGGTAACTTTGTTGAAGAATTCCTAAATCTAAGCTTTTGATGGATCAGTGCATGTTCTAGCTAAAACGGATACGGTGAAAGCACTAAGGAGCGGACACTCACGGCTTCTTTTACATTAATGAGGAATGTAAAAGAAATAGTCAAAATAATTCTAAAACTTTTGATCAAAAAATTCAAAACCGCGTCTGCAAGTCTTATTTTTAAAAGAGGATACTTTTGTCCGCTTTAATTTTTCATTTGTTCTTGTAAAAAGCAATTTTGAAAAGGCTTTCTAACTATTCTGATATCCTTGTACAGCATGTTTCATTAAAAAGGAGAATGCAACTTTGGATAGATACGAAGCTATGAGACATCCTGTAGATTTCAACATAATTTTATTTATACCATATCCACAAGCGAACCTCACGAGAGGAAACCGTTTTATGACCCACCCTGTATTCTATTGCTGTTATTTAATATCGACTGTTTCGTTTTAATTGCATCTATGGCATATTGAACCTCGCGAGAGGAAACCATTTTATTACTCACCCTGTATTCTATTGCTGTTATTTAATGTCGACTGTTTCGTTTTAATTGCATCGATCGCATATTTATTACGTTCATATCATCAATATTATTATTAGAGATTACAGAAGCAGACGGAATTATTCTCTTTTTGCAGCGACTAGATAGATTCGTGTCTATTAAGAATAAGAATGGATTCGTGTTACCTACTGGTGTCTCCGAAAGTCGACAAAACAGGAGCTTGTCTAGTTTCTGTAAAAAAGAAATAATTTCATCCGACTTCGTCCTGTCTAATCTTTATAAAAGGTGTTCATGTTATTAGATATTCGGAGTATTTAATTGCAAAAGATGCAAGTACGATTCTCATTTCGTATTACTGCATGTTAAAAACATCTAGTGTCTATTTTCATGTTCGAAAGCAATCTAAAGCGCTACAGAAGCCACCAAAACCCTTACAAAACCCTCAACAATTAACGATGCACTCTGTCAACACAATGGAAGCTATTCGGATGCAATCAAATTCGTCGACACGACAACTTGCAATTTAACGCTGATACGATGGCGTGCCAATCGTTAGTTTGACGTTTTTGTAAATTAACGTTATAATAATTAACATCCAGCGAATTCTGGAACGTTTAATTTTAATTAATGCGCAATACAAGCTAAATAGCGCATTCTTACTAATTGATAAGATGTAATAATAAAAGCTCTTAAAGAAGTTCTATGCGTATCGATCGTCTATGACCCTGAAATTTTAACATCTGGCGGATAATGTTACGGAATTATTTAATATAATTGTTCTATTTCTGGTGCTTGATAAAAAAAAACTGTTCTGGTGGATGGGCCAATTTACCCAAAATTTCGATAATAATAATAATATAATAAATAAATAAAAAAATTTATAAAAAAAATATTTAACTCGTTGGAAACGAAAAAGCTGCTTTGCAAATAATAGAAAACAATTCGAGAATTAGTGCCAGGAAAATAAGTTGAAACATTCTCGGAGAATAGGCACATCAGCCCATTTTCCACAAGCAGGAGAATTTTTGGAAATAGGCTTGTTAGTTGTGGGAGATCTATGCTATAACTAGCTCGTAACCTCGATCGTAATCCTTCGATTTTTTTTTATTTTGGAGGTTTATGGAACAGAAATTCGGAGCCTGCTGATAGATCCCGCAATGATCCAAACATGCATCATATATACAGAAAATTTAAATTTAAATTACATTTTAATTCATTTAATGTTTATTTATATTCTGCGTTTCAAAAGAAAAATGAAATGAAGCACCCCCAAGGAGTAGACGCAGAACTTTGAAATTATGTAGAATGAGTTAGTGCATGGAGACAAACAAAGGATTAAATTTTGACGGCCATCTGTCGCTGCTGATAAAAGTTATCTCTCTGTTAGGACCCGAAATTGCATGTTGTTGATTAGTATTTTTCCGAGTAGTTCGTCGTTTGTTTGTGATTGTTGCTATTGCATTAGTAAAGTTAGTGCCTCGAAAATGCCACGAGTTCGAAGACGTGCAAATTTTCGCCATCTTAAGCCATTTGAAAGAGGACGAATTATCGGGATGCGTGAGGCTGGTTTAAGTTTTAAGGAAATTGGTAGACGCATGGGCCGACCTCACGCCACTATTAGACGGACTTGAATGGATTGGCAGGAAGAACGCTTAGAAACTCGTCGTAGACGCAGTGGACGTCCTAAAGTAATGGCAGCATGCGAAGATCGGCTGTTAAGGCGAAGTGCAATACAGGACCCAGTAGAACCAACTCGTGGTGTTTCAATCATTTGGGTAAGAGCAATTGGTTGTAGAGCGTCTATGAGTACGATTTATCGTTGAATACGCACATTTGGGTTACGTTCATATCGTCCTTATTTTCGTCTTTCTATGACTCAACAACATGCCACACTGCAGTGGAGCCAAAAGCGACAACGTTGGGAACATGAATGGGAAACTATCGTCTTCAGCAACGAATCCCTATTTTGCTTATGGGATGCTGATGGACGTTTACGGATCAGACGATCTAGAGGTCAGAGGCAAAATTTACAGTTTGCTCAGCGTCGCCACACGGCTCAAACTCATGGTGCAATGGTGTGGGGAGCAATACGCTACGGTGACGGGACTCTTTTTACATTCATTCAAGGCACTCTAAACGCGCGCCGTTACATTGACACCATTCTGGAGCCCATGTTAGTGCCATTTCTCCCAGCTCTTCCAGAGCCCATCTTCCAACACGATAATGCGCGGCCTCATATTGCTCACGTAACGTTAGAATTCCTAGTACAAAACCATGTTCTGCAATTGCCTTGGCCTGCAAGATTCCCGGACTTAAACCCTATTGAACATGTCTGGGATATGATGGACAAAAAATTCCGTCGATTACCCCATCCTCCCAACACTTTAGAGGAATTACGTCAACAGCTACAGGTAGTCTAGAATGAGCGGCCCCAAGAGGCAATCGACCATCTGATTTCCAGCATGCCACGAAGGGTTACTGAATGCATAAGAGTACGCGGAGATGCAACAAACTATTAACGATATCGTCAATAAATATTATCATTTGTTTCTGAAAATTTAATCATTTGTTTGTCTCTATGCACTAACTATTTCTATGTAATTTCGAAGTTCTGCGTCTCCTCCTTCGGAGTGGTTCATTTCTTTTGAAACGCAATGTATTTAATGCTTGTTTCTCGTTGTTATTCTATGTTGTTATTTTTGAAGCCCGTGTAGACCAAGCGATAGCTATGAAACATTGAACAGAAATAAGCCATTTTGCGCTACGTCGGGACTATACGCTTGAAACGATATAATTGTCTGTTTTGTTGCTGCAACTACAATCGAGCGTTGTTGTGAATTTATTCTCTTAATAAGCTGGTATTATTATTGTCTCTTCTCTCTATATGAATTCAACAAGTAGTAAGCATTCGCGATCTCAAAAGATAGTTGCCATGAATTTCCTTGAGATCAAATTTGGCTTGAGGGAAAACTTGTGTGGTTAGATACAGGCGGTTAAAAAATTTTCGATCATCTTGATTGTATTAAGTAAAACACGTAAAGACCAGCACCGTCCATTTTGACTTGTGAGCATACATTTGTTTCTAGTCAAAGTGATCCGTTACCCCTTCATGTAAGAGGGATTCCAACACCTCTGTAAAAGAGTCATGCGAGAAATCCAACGTAAAGAGTCTGTTTTCACTAACTGTTCTATTAACCTTTTCTTCCAACTCGTCTATATCCGAGGATGATCGGTCGCTTAATTTTTAATGGTGCACGTTTGTCGTTTCTTTATTGAACATTTTCTTAGGAAAGATTTCTTCACTTTTTTTTCATCATTTTTTTTTTTCATCATTTCACTTTCGCCATAAACCGGTTTATTTTGCCCATAAAGATCTTGCGCTTTCAAGAACCGAATAACACTGTCGGTTTCACACTTGACGACATTTCCTTCGCTGTTATTTTTAAAAATGGCCAAAAAAATAACAATAAAAGCAATAATGCACACATATTACTTAGCTGAATCATCCTTGGGCTTCGGTTGAAGTTGGCCATATTTCTACAATTGTTAGCTCAGCGTGCCAAATAAATGCAAAGCAGGTGCTTAACGTGTCCATATGTAAAAAGAATCCATATTTGTGCAGCCCGCGGCTTCAGTCGCAATATTTTGCTTATGCTCGGTGGCGTGGTGGTAAGAGGGCTAACGCTTGACTGGGCAGAGTTAAGCGCTAGGACCAACAAGTTTTCTTAGTGGGTCCGCTGCACCCCGCTGGGTCGCCGCCACAGTAAAAGAAGTGAATATTGATACCTTGGGTCTTTGCCAAAAGCAGTCTAAATTAAAAGAACTACATCGATTGTATTATATATCGGACCTCCAATGTAATATTTACATATGTATACGACTGTCATTTTGTTATAAATGAAAAACAGGAGCTCTGTTTTCGTAAAAAGTTTATTTGAATGTGTAAAATTGATGACGTTAATCGGAAAAAAGTGATATCGCTCAAATGGCCACCTCCCGAATTGATGCATAATTGCGCTTTTTTTACGGCATTTTGAATTGTTGCTCGTAAAACATCCAGATTAACGATTTCTGCTTCAATGTTAGCTTTCCAGGCTTGCAAGGTTCGCGGTTTGTTGTGGTAAACGCGAGATTTTAAGAAGCCCCAACAGAAAAGGTCCGGTGCTGTTAGATCTGGCGATCTGGACGGCCAGTTCCAATCTCCAAAACGGGAGATCACTCGACCTGGAAATTGGTGTCTCAAAACCTCCATAGTTGCTCGAGCTGTGCGAGCGGTTGCTCCATCCTGTTGAAACCAACAACGATTGCCCACAGTGCAGCAATTTGCGGCAAAAAATATTCGTTTAGCATCTGTCTGTAACGCTCACCATTTACCATCGAACGAGTGCCATCGAACTACAGCTCTACGAGGCCGGCCACTTCTTGCAACATCTCTAGTAGACCCATGTGCATGGAATACGACGACCAGGAAAACAACGGCAAAATTCACGCTGCGTTAAAACAACAGACTTAAAATTTGTCAAGTAAGAGGTAACGATAATTCCACGTTCTGGAGGTGTGTATCGCTCCATGACTTGTCGACTGCTAATTCTTTAAATATCTACATCATAAATGTCGAAGCACAGTGACATTTGGCGCCAAGTGCAAAAATGGCGGCCATTTCATTATTTTAATGCAATTCGAAACCTTTGTAAAACATCTTAATAGTGCCTAAGACACAGCAAGCTAATAACGCTGCCGCGAAATGGTCATTCATAAAAACCACGGAGTATGCGTCCGTGACACCATAATCTGACCTACATTTTTAACTACTGCCCCTCTTGGCCGACCACTACTAGCAATTTATTATACATTGGGCTGCATTAACGCACTGTTTAGCATGCAATCTGCGCTGATAATCACAAAAAAAAAATTCGTTGGGTATTATCTTCGCAACGATTTAATTCAAGCGCTGTTTCAAGCATTAAAAAAAATGCTTGAAGCAGTAGTACTTTTTTAATTTTAAAGGCATTCAGTGCGATTGTAATTCGTCTTTTTCTTATGCGATGCCTAGACTCTCATTACCTAAATGGTCAATTATTTTTACGCAAGAACGTTGACGTTGACAGCCCATGGGCATCAACGTTTTCGCGTAAAAAAACATATTTGAAAATTCGGCTGTAGTTGTATTATTGTTAATTGTGGCTAAAAAAAAAAAAAAAAGCGTAGCTGGACCCATGCGACGATAAAATCTCTTTCTTTTAGTTTGTTTTTCGTTTTTCGTTTCGTTAGTTCGTATTTCGGAATAATATTGACAATTTCTAAATGTTATCGAAAAAATTATACAATTATAATAATTTATACCGCTTTACTGCCGCATCTTTAGAACAGTGGCGTAACCACGAGTTGAGCAAGAGCTCCCAAAAGTTTTAGACCCGCCTAAATACCCGTATCGTAAAATCGTATTTCATTGGTTCATGCTCCAGATGAAAGTATTCAAAATACCTTCGAAATTTTCCGTTAACCTAACGCATAATTTACTTATTTTGAGTTGTCGTTAGTAAACTTTGATAAATTTTAATATAATCTATGCACATCTATCGACTGTGTTCTTTGATGGATCCAAGCTCAGGGATTGCAGATAACAGTCCATCTTAAAGTCACGTTCAAACTTGCAATTAGTGATGATAGGAAATTATAAAATCAAAATTTTATATATCAGGTGGTGCAAAAGTAATGTCATAATTTGAATTGGCCGCCATTTTTGTAGTTGGCGCCAAATGTCACTGTGCTTTGACATGTATGAGGTAGATATAAAGAAAATTAGTTGTCAACAAGCAAGCCATGGAGCGATCACACCTCAAGAACATGGAATTATTGCTACTCCTTATTTGACAAAATTTAAGTCGGTTGTTTTAACATAGCGTGGTCCTGGTCATCGTGTTCCATGTGCTCGAACGATTAAACGTTTGTCCGAGCACCTCGTGTGAACTGGGTCCACTAGAGATATCGCAAGAAGTGGACGGCCTCGTAGTGCTCGTTCGATGGCACTACCGTAACCGTAAATGGTGAGCGTTATAAGTAGATGCTAAATGAATATCTGCTGCCGCAAATTGCTGCACTGCGTCTCGGTCATCGTTGGTGTTAACAGGACAAAGCAACCGCTCACACAGCTCGGGCAACTATGGAGATTTTGAGACACCAATTCCCAGATTGACTGATCGCTAGATCTAACAGCACCAAACTTTTTCCTTTGGACCTGCTTAAAATCTCCCGTTCACCACAACAAACCACGAACCTTGCAAGCCTTGAAAGCTAACATTGAAGCAGAAATCGCTAATCTGGAGCCAGATGTTTTGCGAGCAACAATTCATTTAATGCTGTAAAACGATCGCAATCATGCATCAACTCGGAGGGTGCCCATTTGAGCGATATAATTTTTTCCAATTAATGTCATTAATTTTACACTTTCAAATAAACTTTTTATGAAAACGGAGCTCTTTTTTTTTGTTTATAACAAAATGGCAGCCAATTCAAATTATAGCATTACTTTTGCGTCGCCTTGTATATTATAATTTTTTGCTAAAACAATTAAATCATATTTTATAATTGCCTTGTCAACGACTTCCATTTTCCAGAAATTATGTTCTTTAATACTGGCAAAAATGACGCCAGCGTTTCGTCAAGATGCCACCATCTTCACCGTCGTCCTCGTCGAACGCAACCATGAGCGGCGCGACCGTACCGCCTCTTCCGGCTGCCGCCGCAAGCACCGCCGGCGGCCCGACGAAGGGCCGCGCGTCGAGTCCTCGCGGCGTCTCGACGCTCATGTACGCCTGCCAGCAAGGTGACGTTGAAAAAGTCCGACGTCTCTTGCGTGCCCAGGTTAGTGTGTTACGAAAACGACCGCTTCTTGTAGTTGCATACGTACCGCCAGCTGGCACCCAGATTCGAGCGTAAGTAGAACACTTAAGGGTATAGTACGCTTTGGATGTGTGATGCATGTCAGTTTATTTGCCGTCTTGTCGGCATCCATTTACGCCTTAATGCATGAAATATGTATATGGTACATAATAATTTGTTTCGCTTTTCGCCGTTTCGCCAACGACTTTCTGTTTCTTGGACGGAAAACGAGACCTAGCGTAATGATGTGACCGTAATAGGTACGAATGTAAGTCGCAATTGTTTCGTTTTAACCCCATTTTTTTTTTTCTTAATTATAACGCTTGTACAGTCGATCGCAAAAGTTTATGTAAATTATACAATTTTCCAGAGTTTTATAAACGGATAAAGTTTGACCTAATTATTCGTTTTTGCTTGAAAAGATGTTATTAAATGATACGAGCACAAAGAACCATGTGATGACAATGGTTAAATTAGATTTTTTTTTTAGAAAATTACAAAATATTCGCTATGCTGTGGAAGATGTAAAAAAGTCACTTTTTATTTTTTACCAATTTTCGAATTTTCACCACTAGCACACTTTGACTTTTTCTGTTCATTTTTGAGTTATTCTAATAACTATATGGGACAACACCGCATAAAACTTTTTTTTATCAAAAATCACCGTTCAAATGTATTTTCTTACCTAATAATTTATAATTATATATAAATATATATAATTATAAATTATATATATTTATGTATATAATTTATAATTATATAACAAATTATAATAATAATAAATATATAATAAATTATATATTTATATATAATTTATAAATATATATATTGTAAATTATATACAAAAATTATATATTATAAATTATAAACAGTATTAACTTGATGCAAAGTTAACAAGGTAACGTATTTTCTTGTGATTTACGAAAAATACAAGAAAATCTGCGGAATAAATAAATAAAATTGGGTACTGTAGGATGCTGCAAATTGGCGAGTTGGTAAAAATAACATAATAAGCAACAACAACCAAAAAGTATAATGCTACAGAAGGAGAGAAAAAAATAGACCAATCACGGATATTTCTGCCTTCTTGCCCTAGCATTATATTTTTTTGGTTATTGTTTTTAAGTGTTTTCTGATGTGTTATAATAAGCAATATTTCAAATAATTTGAAACTTAAAAAAATTAAAGAAAAAAATTTTTTTTTATTTTCGATTTAAGAAGCTCTATGAGATATTTTGGGAGGTTTTCAGTTAGAAAATTGCATTTTTCGGAATTATCAAATCGAAGAAAGTTCTGTTGGCAACCTGATCAATCCGAAAGTCCGGCAACTTCTTATCATTTTTCACAAATCCATTTTTTTTTTTAATTTGAAGGCCACTGTACGTATCCCTCTCAATATCTTTGCTAACTATAAAAAGAGTTTAAATTTCGAAAAAAAATGTTCTAAAATTAAATTTCTTGGAATTCTGGTACTTTTCCGACAACTGGTACATTTTAACTGAATTTGCTCAACAAAATTTTCTTGTATCTGAATTCGGTCACCCGTTGATAATGGGGACCATTCGTGTCCTCGAAACGGCCATCCCGGATTCATTGTTATATATTACTTATATAATAAATAAACTTATGTGGTGCGGAGGTGCCGATACTTATGTATTGTTTACCATATAACGCCACAGTCCTTGCTATTATTACTTTGTTATTTGCATTAAAAGAAATAACAAATAAATGTTTTTGATGCAATTATATTTGTTGCGAGTGAAAAGGTGTTGATAGATGGCAATTAGAACTAATGTACTCGATCTTTTAGCTTATATAGCTTATATTACACATAATAGAGGCCGCTATACAAAAAAGATAAGAGTACTTAACAAGGTACAGTTGTAGACGTTAAATTATTATTTATTTATTTATATATATGTATATATATATATATATATTATTACCTTTGTTTATTTTTTTTATAGGTACTACTAGAGAGCGATCAAAAGCGAGCGGTATCATACCTCTTTTTGTAGCCACAAGACAGACTCGTGTTTTGTCGACTCTCGTAAACCAGTAGGCAACACGAAACCTTTTCTTTTGAGACGAATAAACACGAGTCTGTCTAATCGCTGCAAAAAAGGTATGATTTTTACTTGCTTTTGCCCTCGCTAGATATTACAGTTGTTGTTAAAGAACTACTTTTTTGTTATGAAATTTCTCCATTCAAGTTTTCTCTTTTATTTGTACTCTGTGACAAAAGGTCTCTGAGCAACCTTGATCAGAAATATAAAATAATACCTGCCAACATCTTTTACATATATGACCACAAGATTACAACATTTTATTTTAATAACTTGATGTGCGACGCCATCGTTATGCGTTTGTTTTCTGAAAATATTGTTTCCTTAACATTATAATAAACAACATTTTTATTCATTGAAAGCGACACCTAAACGATGAATACAAACCTGATCGAAAATAGGTTAATTTATTTAATTATGTTCTAATTATTCTATTTCGTTATCTCAATTACGAACGCCATCGATTGTTAGCGGCATTGAAAATAATAGAGAACCGAACAAAAGGAACATTTATAAAATTGAATTAATCCATATACGGTCAAACTTCCCAGGTTCAGAAACATGATATTATCCGTTTATTTTACAAGTGCCCTGTTATGGGAATTTAATGGACTTTTTCTTAATGAAATAGACAGGATTCAGTTAAATTTATTTATTTACTGGTATGTAAATATAATATCTAAGTACATAATTTATTTATAAAAAAGAAATAACAGATATCCAAAATATTGATGGCATAGCGAAAAGCCGATTTAAAAAAATTAGCTTGTAAAAGAATAATCAAGTTCGTTTGAGGATTTGACGCTACATCATCCAAAAACAAGACAACCTTTCTTTTATGATTTCTTAGGTGTTGAAACGCTTGATAGAGCAATCCACATTTTTTTGTGGGCAAGCCAGTCGATTTCAAAAAGATTTAGATTCACATTTCTGAAACGTCGAAGTTTCATAGAACGACGATTTTCACACTCGCCATCTACATTTACCCAAGGCAATATGGCCAGCTCTTGCACGTTTCACCTTTTAGCAGGAAGGTTTTATCGGGAAGAGCAAAACAATGCAATCTCGACGCAATTAATTAGGTTTTGCACTGGTTAGCCGAGGCGCATGTCAGAAACAACGTTGGAAGTCTACGGATACCAGCTTTACCACTTATCGTCTTATATGTGATAGTTTGCCTTGTTTTAACTTTATCCTTGATTTCTAACGCTCTAAAGGAATCGGCATATTCTCACCTCGAACTCCGCATATCTAGTCGGTCTTGTCGACGGCGGGACCCCTTTCTAAATATAAATATAAATGATTTCTCGGATGAGTTGTTGCCATGCACAGCGCATTTTAAAAAAAAAAAAAAAAAAAAAAACGTCTTTTTTTAATGTTAAGACAAAGAACCTGAATTAAAAAAAAATATATTTCTTCTCCTGTTACGCTGGAAACTTTTCAGACCACCCTCGTATATTTTAATACTCATATTCTCGTATTCAAAACAATCCGCAAATCACCATGATCCATCCAATCGAGCAGCGGATGGATGGAATGCTCTTTTTATAAAGGCAGAATTAATAGTTACAACTTCGGCCGGATGTTTCGACTTTATGAATGAAAGCTCAGATTGAACGTACTACGCGCTAAGATAATGATTTTCGCTGCCGTAGCAACGAATAAACAATTTTGGCTCGGTTATGTTGACGAACGGCGTTGTACCGGTATAACGCGTTCTGTTGCGGCTCGTATAAGCTCTGTGTAGGTTTGGAGTCGATTTTGCGGGAATGGAATCGCCAAAACGGACTAATTTACTGCATTAGTTTAAATTTAAACCGTGTGATATCTGACGGAATAGTTTACTTCTGGTGTAGGTCCGTATGTTATAGATTAAAGTGGTAAGGGATGATATATCTAGCAGTTCGCAGCTATGTTTCGCGTGATCCGATAGCTTATATCTTTGTTCTATGTTATCTACACAGAAAGCTTTTCCAAATGTACTGCAGAATGTGCTAATAATAAAGCTCTGTTAATAATGGAGACTTTTCAGACACTGAGCTGTTCTTTAAATAAATAATGGTAGAGGACTGTGAGGTATCACGACGAACATTAAAAAGGTATCGGCATACTCGGCACTACAAGAAATATTTAATGAACGGAATATATTTTGGAAGTTCGTGGACTTCCCTTGGCAACCGTGAGAAAAAAAAATTCTTTTACTCTAACATGCCTCGTTCTAACCCTATTTCGAAGGAGCTCCTAATTATATTGATCAACACAATAGTTTTCGCTGATTTGTATGTGATAAACTCACAATTTCGACGTTTTAAATGTGGAGGTACATCGCAAAACCTAGAATTTATTTATTTGTACGCCCCTGATAAATGTAAAAAGCTTTTGAAAACTTTCCTCGCTAGTATCCTCCATCTTACATCCATAACATGGCAGCATTTGAAAAAATACATCTTATGCAGGACACATGCAAGTAATCTGTGCCGTTTCGTAATGTATCTTCGTAATCTTCCATCATATTTACGTCCCATCCTCTTTGATACTTCTCTTCTTTGTCCTTAAATCTTAGTGAAAGGTTTCTTCTTGCACATCATTTACAGCGCCAAGAATCTCAAGAAAATGCTCGATGAGGCTGCTGAGAAAAAGCAACGTTATACTCGTGTTGCATTCAAGATTATAAAAGTTTACAAGCAATGTCACCTCAATTAAATTCATTATGTACGAATTGAGAAATTGTTTGCAACTTTTCCCATTGCGAATCACCTCCTTTATTGCTATCTAGAAGAAAATAATAATAAATAATAATAGCACAGGATAATCTAAGAAGAAGTAAGAACAAATCGTTGTTACATTGCAATATTATTTCACCCTTTACTTGTACAATTGCCGCATATATGAAACTTTAAGAAACCTTTGCTGGGTTTTGTATTCGCCTTCTTCTTCAACTTCTATTGCTTTTAATGCTCCCTTTCTCCTGGAATATGCTATTTGTGGTTACTAAAATTCTAAGGTTACATCAGTTTCCAGTGAAAACGATGTTTCCTTTTTAGCATCAAGGAGGTTATCTTCTATTACGTCACGCAATTCGATTTCGTTGGTATTCGTAAGCGTCCCATTATCATTATTGGCAGCTAAAAAATATACGTAAAAATGTCGATACGTTTAACTTTTTATTTTCTTTGCTGCTTAATTTGTTTTACAACTCCTCTTCTTATCGTCAGCCTCAGCTCATAGACAGAACGTAAATTTTTCAATTTTAAAAAATTCGTTTCATCCACTTGAAGTATTTTTCTGCAAAAAAAATTACGTAATACATACCAATATATAATCTATATGTTCGTCTACATGTATTAATTTTTTCATAATTGCATTCGTTAATTTCTTCACAAATATACAATTAGAGGTAATTGTGAAACTTTGGAGTAGATAGTCACAGCATTGGAACTACCAATTTAACATATTTTCGCGTACCCAAGCAAAGCTTGAACGTACAAAGCGATGAAACTTTATGCGTCTTTCAGTTCTTAATTCACTGTAAGAACAGTAGTAATTTTTAAATGACCAATTACTCGTTGTAGGGCAGAACACAAATCTTCGAAGTTTTTGCTAAATTAGCTAAAATTTAATGAAATATGTATAAACCATTACTTAGAGTTAATATTAATATATTTTTTTAGGAACATTGGCAAACCGGTTTTCTGTTAAGTATCTAAAACTATATTTTACTGCTAATTCTGTTACTTTAACTATTTATATTGTTGAGTTAACAACTTTCACTTTAACAACAATATATATCTTCTATCTACAAATACAGTTACTACATCACCAATTTTCAATACATCAGTAACTGCATTTATAAGTAAATCGCAAAAAAATATTTATTCAAATTTACAATTTATAGCTACTAAAACCAAAATATGGTTTCATGTGTTAGTGTGCTTAACTTGGCTTTATCATTGTATCTTTATATTCGTATCTTCCTTTTTTATTACGTTTTTGAATTTACAGCTTAGTTTTAGTTACTGTACCTTTTGTTACAGAAATTTGAATTATTTTGTTGTTACATAAATGTGACATAAATTTATGCAATTTGTAAATTTATGTCACTGAACTGATATATTTATTACATATATGTACGTATACATAACGACGCATTATTTTAGATTCGGTGTGCAATGTATTGCCGTTCAGATTATCTCCATACGTTTTGCAATTTTTTGGATATTGATATATCCAAGAAATTGCAACACTAGTGCTTAATCTCTTTAGCTAATATCTAAAGAAATTAATGCCTTGATTACACGTAACGAGTACAGTGGCGACACAGTACACTCGACCGAGTGCTCGGTTGGTGTAAACATGTCATCGAGTACTCGGCCGAGTGCTCGGCCCAGTAAAATGGCGAGACAGTCACTCGGATCCATTTCTATTTACTAGGCCGAGTAGCCTACCTGTACTGTCTCGCCACTGCACTCGTTACGTGTAATCAAGGCATAAGCACTGCTATGCTTCATAAGTAACAATACTTAAATTTATAATCTAAATATAAATACACTTATTTATAATCTAAGTTAATACGAAAAATCTCCGTTAGAGGGCTGCACTTTATTTATTAAATATTTTTATGTTTAAAGAGAACAGAAAAAGATGCACATATATTACGAGTTCTTTCATTTAGTTCCGTGATTTAGTTTTGTGACTACGACTTCTACAGTTTCTTCTTTCAATTCTATTGCGGCAAGTTAAAATGGTAAGTATAAAATGTAAGTATGAGTGAGTATACGTGTACTGTTTGTATTGGGTACATCAAAGAATAGCAAAGCAGCTCCCATTTTCCTATTTTTTTTTTGTAGAATCACCATACCATCCTTTCCGGCACAAACCACGTCAACAAAGGTTATGTCAGCACACAAAACTGGCGAAATAAACTCTCACTAACAAATAAACTGTTAAAAACCACGAAGTTTTAGTAACTAGTTATTTTCATTAACTTTTTTTACGTGATACGTCATTTTACACAGTATTTTCAAAAGTTACGAAAATCGGAACTGCTTTGCTATTCTCTTTTTTTCACGGTTATTAGCTACGTGAAAATAACTTTTCGAAACCAAATGGCCGTCTTAGCTTTGAATTGAAAAGTCTTAATTATTCTTCTGTTACGTCGACATTTTTGTTACTTGATTTTGGAGGAGGAATTCTTTATTCGCTTGAGATATAAAGGGCCGAGAGCAGACGTGAAAAGTCCAGGTTTGTACCTAACGTTGTAAATTATAAGTTATATAAAATTATAATCAGACTTAGATGTTTTGCATACCTTCGAGCTATTGTTAATATAAGGAAATCCAAAATAGTCACAAATATCATTTACGTATAAATATGATTGCTAACTATGCTTTTATAGAAAATTATATTGGCACGCAATTGCCTGAAATATTTGGATATACGTTATATAGATACGACAAATCACTGCCTTATTCAGTGTTTTGTAGCAATCACAAGTGTTCGCTACTTGTGGTTTACTTTGTACAGCAGTTCACGTGTGTATATAGGTATCGAAATAGCTAACCACATTTTTTAGTTAAATTAAAATAAGACAGATAAGTTGATATGAAATTATTGCAAACATATGCAAATCAGCATACTGCCGCAAACCGGCTTAAAAACAAAATTTTAATCAGAATTTTCAGGCCATGTGTAGTTTCTCAGTTGCTGAATTTCTCCGGCAGGCTGAGATACTATTATGTTTTAGCGGGCCTTATTGTGTTACATTTAATAAAATAATCAAATATTAAAAGTAAAAGTAAAAAAGTAAAAATTAATGATAATATTTCATTTAATGCGAATGTTTATTTTTATAGCCTGTCAAATCTATCCCGAGTTGTTAGCGAAGGATTTTGAGTTGCAGGATTTGGAAGGGCCGACTATAACTAGTGATTTTTTATCTACGTTTTTAAATATCTCCGGAAAAAGGGTAATAATAATCATCGTAGAAAAGAACGGTTTGTAGTGGGTTGTTTTTATAAAACATTACTAATACTATTGACTCTTAAAAGATTATAACAACTCATCAAATGATAGACCATTAGCAACATTTTCACATGCAGATACTCATCCAGAGAGTTGCAGTACTGAAACTGCAATCAGCCTATAAGAGTATCAAGTTAGTCGGTCTGCTCTAGCTTTGATGAAGATATTTTCCAACTAACCCCACATAACCGCAAGAGAGCCAAAACTGCTTGCATATCTTACAATAAAATAGCAGCTGAGGTAAGATTTTATCGTTATTTGTTGTGTTATGGTTCGCAACTAAATTAATTAGGATATGTTCTCAATTTAAGGAATTAAAGAAATATTCACTTTCTCATCCTCGTGGGAAGGAAATAATGGCGTTTTATAATGAACAGAAAATGTTGGACGATCCAAATAGGAAAAAGTTAGTTAATATAGTCGTTGATCTTAGGCTGCAATTTATCCCATAAAGTTTGAACTTTAAAACTAAAAATAGCGTTGAGGGATACGTGAGTCTTGCTACTACTTCGTTAAATAAAATTAATATTTCAAACCACAACTTTTATTTCAGGAAGCTTTCCACGACCCATTTACAGAAAAACAAAGGGTGAATTACAACTCGACCAAGAAATCGTTTTCGTGAAAAACGAAATAATATAAACGCGGACAATAACAATCCAGCGAATAATGATTCAAATGAAGTGAAATCATTCGGAATAAATTCTGCGTTAGATATTATCTAGAAAAACTCTAGAAAATATTGGGATCTATAATAGTGTTGATAAAGGTCACGTTAAGGCAACGCTTGTAGCATTGATCCACGATAACTTGGGTGGTAATCAAATTTTTGGTATGGCAGAAGCTCACTACTGTTGTCGAATGTGTCTGGCTAATAAAACTGCTTTTGGCACGGCGTCGCATTTAGAAGGCTTAATAACCTAACATCATGTTTTATATGAGCAAGAATAGCAGTTAAAACTGTCCCCGAAATATCACTTAATGACTTATTGTAGTTATATTATTTTCCAAATGGCGCCATTGCTTGGCTTAAGCTCAATGCGTTTTAAGGATAAACATTATTATTAAAAAAAATTAATATACACTCTAAAGAACTATAAGAGTATTTGTAAAACTTTGGCACTCAGACATCAAGAATTCATGCGGGATGAATGGAGAAACAATACTTTATATCAACCGTTAGCAAATGCAGTAAAACATATATCGAAAGCTCGTCCTTGTTACCGTTTTTAGGGTTCTATTAACAAAAATATTTGTTGCTGTAGAATCTAATGCATTAGGTGAACCGATTTTTTTTCCCAGATTATTGAAACATGTATAATTGAGAATACTTGAATAATTGAAAAGTTTTAATGGCACTTATTAACGAGTTTCCGTTGATAATTTAAAAGGTGCTTTTTGTATCGTAGATATTAATAAGTTGCAACACCTACGAGCTTGTACGAGCTATATCAATCATTTTACGAAAGTGAGATGTTTGTTATCCAAACATCAAATCATTGTTTAAATATGGATACATATGTTCTACATATAGCGTTGTGTTTTGTGTACCTACCAAAAGTAAAACCAATAAAAGATGTATTACTAAAATTTTTTTTTTTATTTAAATGATAACCAATTTTTTTTACTGTGTATCAAATATCAAAAATACTTCAGACAATTTTTTAATCGTTTTACTTATATTAAATGATCAGTTCCGCCCTCTTGTCCATTTTCTTGTGTAAAAGTCCGTCAAGAAAAGAGATTAAGAACCAAATATATGTTTCCCTGTAACACTAACAATAGGAATGCCACCGACAAAATTACAATTATTTACGAGAACCAAATGATATAAAATGCAGAACAACTTAAAATAACTTTTTTTTTTGTTTTAATATCTCCGAACTAGCGATTCTTGCTTACCGACGATATCATCTTTTCAAATTTCAGCCAACTGCCATCGAAAGAAAAGATCGCACTGGTAAATCGGCACTGCACTATTGTTGCACCAGCGACAATATATGCGCAGCGCAAGCTGCCGATCTCTTGGTGATGGCTGCTCCCGATCTAGTAGAAAGCCGCGATGAAGATGGATTCACCCCGCTTCATCTGGCGGTTATCGCCGGAAATATGCCGTTGGTGACTTTCCTCCTAGCGAACAACGCTGACGTCAACGCCGTGGATAGCGAGAAGCATACGGTAGTTCATTGGGCAACTGGTAAGTAATTCTCTTATAACGATTAAAATTTCTCAACGAGCAATTCATCCACAGTTAATTATTATTAGATGATTACTTCTCTAAGTTTGCGGAAATACAACAATATATCTACGGTTTTGAGTTTAATTTTTGGTATATTCAAATGGTGAAACTGTAGTTGCCGAACTGAATTAATTTCAGCTGAAATTCTTAGCTTTCAAGTAACACGTTATCAATTTTTTTTCGGTATTGTATTTTAATGATTAGCTTTTTTAATAATGATAGCAATGACTATAGGATAGTATGGTAGACAATGCTAAAGTATCGGCATACTCCGCACTACTCAAGTTTAATTTAATTAATCTGGAACGGCTACTTATACACTCCGCCAAAAAAGTATCGCATAAACTAAAAAAGGGCATTTATAAACCAAGATATTTTTATACGTTCACAAAAAGTTTGCCTCGTGTATGTGAACTATAAAAACACTAACGAAATCATGAAACATAGCTTTTTTACTTTTTTTTTCTGAAAGAACACATTTAGAAAAATGCATATGTGTAAGGTTTGTTCAGTTGTTTATTGAAAGTCTTCCTGTACGGACAAATTTTAAAGTGCGAAGTCAGAGTTCTGTACCAACGCTTTTAAAACTAAAATGAGCAATCTAACTTCAGAACAAGTGGCTGCTATAGTTGCTTTAATCGAAGATAGACGATCTCAAGCATACGTTGCTAATTTGATGAACATCAATCAGTCAAGTGTTTCTAGAGCCGTAGCCAGATATAGGGAAACAGGCAATTACAGTAGAAGACCTGTACCAGGTCGTCCAAGATGTTCTACTCGCCAAGATGACCGCTATTTACTACTACAAGCATTACGTCGAAGACATGTAACTGCGAGACAATTGCAGAACGACTTGGCTAGAGTTAGAAATACTCGTGTGAGTACTCAAACTATTCGGAATAGGTTACGACGGAGTGGATTAAGAGCTGGAGTAGCTGTAACAGCCCCTCGTCCCACTAGGAACCACCGAGTGGCTCGCTTAAGGTTTGCCAGAGAACATGTAAATTGGAACATTAATGACTGGGCCAATATACTCTTCACAGATGAGTCAAGATTTGGTCTTTACACCTCAGATAGGCGTATCTCCGTGTACAGATGAGACGGTGAGTGCTATTCGCAGTGTAATATCAGACCTAGACCTAATTTCGCTGGTGGCTCTATTATGGTTTGGGGAGGCATCTGTTTAACAGGTCGTACAGAGTTAGTACCAGTAGACAGAGGTACACCGACTGCCCACAGGTATATAACGGACATTTTAGAAGAAGATGTAGTACCATATGCGCCAATTATAGGAAACGAATTCATGTTAATGCACGACCGCATGTTGCGATAATCGTCCAGGAATACCTTAACGATGTTGGTATTCCAGTTTTAGATTGGCCTGCGGTAAGCCCGGACATGAACCCTATCGAGCACGTGTGGGACCTCCTTCACAGACGGATACGAACCCAAAATGTTGCCCCAGCGGACCTGCATGGACTAGAAAATGCTCTCCGTGACGAGTGGGAGAATTTGGATCAGGCTTATATACGGAGGTTAATCGAATCTCTGCCAAACCGTATGCGAGCGGTCATAAGAGCCAGAGGTGGCAATACTCAGTATTAAAAGCTACTGTTATGACATTTTTCTTTCCAAAATTATAATTTCTTGTTTTAATAAAAATCTCAAGTATGAGTTCTTGTTTTTATTTGGCCTGTATTTTATTTAAACAATCATAGAAATTATATCTTAGAGCGCATTAAAGTATATTTACAACTTTATGCTACAAACAAAGATTATGCGATACTTTTATGATTCAAAACTAAATTATACGATACTTTTTTGGCGGAGTGTATATTTGCAAGTAGACGATGTTCCATTCATCGCCGACTTCAAGACTTATTTCGTCACCAAAAGTCGTCGTATTGAATTATGATATATAAGTAAACACATTCATATGTATCAAAATTGTCAATCGATACTTATGAACGTTTCTAGACAGCTAAAGCAATTAGCGTAGTTAAACGTAAACATATGTCTACATAGAGCGTTTTATAGACTCTTTGTTAACTTGGGTTCATCAGTTGAAGCATCCATACGGCTCGATTTAGTACTTAGATTGAGACTTATCACGTTGAACTTGTGTATGTGATTAACACTTGAAATTAGGCTCGATATCTATTGACGAGCTCAACAATTCAAATTACATTTCATGTTTATTGACGTATATTATCATCATCATCTTTTGGGAGGCTTAGTACAGGTCACCAAACATCTATCATTGAAGACTATTTCTATAAGGCGAAGAACAACAAAATAAGCAAATGGGGAATGGCCTTATTCTACGTAGTACATTTTGCAATATTATAACTTGATCTATATCAACGAATTATTCGCTGCGTTGTTAAATTCCGCGGAGAATAGTACAATATATTGCCAACGCAGTAGTGGTAAATTCATGGAAAGAACTGCTGAAACTATTACGGATGCGACAAGAATGGAGCGTTCACAAAACAAGTCAATTAGGAAGATCTCGAAAAATATCTATATACATACAATTAATGTTGTGCAGGAACTCGAGCCCATTGGTCACGTAATGATGATAATATCCTTGACAGATCTTTCTTCTCGGACGAAACTTGGGTTTCACCTTAATGGCTTTATTAAGAAACAAATCATATACAGGGTGTTAGGTAAATGCAAAAATAGGGAGCCAAGGAATAACCTCTTAAATTTTTGCACGTGGCAAAAATTTAAGAGGTTATTCCTTGGCTTATTCTAAGAATATTTTGTCCTATGATGATTCCTGAAAAGCCTCTTTGTTTCGAAGATGCAGGGTGAACAAAATTTGCGACATTGACAACATTTTATTATCAAAAAGTACCTCAATCTACAATAAATATTTGAAATGACCGCCTTCAGTCTGGATACAAGCATTCAATCTTCTCGCCATTGAATGCCGAACTCTTCCAGAGACGCCCGGGTTGTTTCTAATTGAGTTACGTCCAGCAGTTATCCGAGTTCGCAATTCATCCAAATTCTCTATTGGAGTAGCGGAAATTGACGACTTCGGATCGCCCCATAAGAAACAATCCAGGGGGTTTAACTCTGGGGTTCAAGCAAGTCATGTGTATAGCTCACCTCGACCAATCCAGCGATGTCCGTATGTTGCTGTTAAAAAAACACGAACAACTAAACCGAAATGCGATGCTGCACCATCGCGCATAAGCTACATTGCAATTCTTGTCGCTAATTTTATTAATTGTCGCACATTTATATTAAAACCGAAAAGGATCGAAGTTTAGAAGACATCTCTTCCAATTAAAATTAAATTGCAGACCGAGTCTCCCCATTTCCACGAATCCTAAATTTATCTAATTAATATTGAAAAAGTCCTACATTTCTAAATATTCTATTTTTTTTCCTCATCGTGAAACGTTACACAATGTCCCTTCTACGTTATATCGGTTACATGCCATATAAACAATTATATTTTTACCTGAAGTATTGCTGAAACACCTGAAAGATAATCGATTAGCACATGCTTAACCTTGGAGAGCTTGACCGCAATGACGTCACCCATCCGACCTCCAAGCTGGCCCCGATTAAGCAAAGAAAATCACGAAGTCACCCTTATAAATATAACCAGCGAACGAACACAACAGCTTTGGCGGTGCGCGAAGGCCGTGCAATTATTAATCACGCCGAGACCCAGCGTACACATACGTACGCGTGTACAACATCGTTGATTGCATTAAATAACAATGACATAAGCTCTTCTGGAACGGCGCTGCCGAAAGAACAAAGCGTCACGATTGAACTTTGCGTGTCTTGCTACGTGTCCTCCTTCGAAATGCATTTTTCATGCAAATTAATGCACTTCAAACTAGTTTTATTGGCACTTGATACTAATACGATTCAGTTTTTTTTTTTTTTTGCAGAGATGTAGTGTAAAGTTTGTTATGCGTTCGTTGAGGAGGAAGGAACGAAAAGCAATACTGGGGCTTGCAGTCGGTCAAAATCAAAAATTGAAGGTCTTCGCCTCCTAGGTTGCAACTCTTTTATAGTTACTTTTGATTAAGTTTTAGAGAACTTTAATGTGCTGCGATCATTGACAATGTTAATGTGAGGTTCTCTTATTAATTGGATGTTGTTTCTTTTTCTGCAGAGAAGCATGCGAAAGCTTAGAATTTCATAAGAACGGAGTCTTTTATTTCGATCGGCTGCAATATCCAGCGTTGTTTTCCCGTTTTCCAGCAGTTGTCTTAACGTATACAGCCATTCTGCTCTAGTCTGAAACTGATATATTTCACAGTGTGCGGAGAAACTGGTGCACTGCGTGCAGTTCTTGCAGCTGGGGCCCCAGCCTCGACGCCTGATATCCACGGAGGATATCCTTTGCATTATGCCGCTCAAATGTGTGGTGGGGTAAGTGCTTGATATTGTTTGCAGTATCTTTTGCCAGGTAGCATCGTATATCATTGCGAAAGAATAAAAGGACACTTAAATCTTTCTACATGTTGATAACTCTGTGACTTACACAAAATTATTTTGGCTTCAAACCAGTGGCGAATCACGGCTATTACTTACGAAGGTGTTGATTAATGCCGTGTTATTCCGTGAAGTAATCTACTCGATTCCGGTATGAGAATACCTTTAGGCAGTCACTAGGAACTCGGCGACATTATTATAAGATTGATTTATTGCTGTATCGCAGCACGTATTAAATTATTAAAACACATCAATAATTAATGAACTGTATTGGTTAAATGGCGAAATGAAATACGTTAGATCAAATTTTAATATTTCCTAGAGCCTTTAAAGAAGCAATTTGTACTATTCTGCTTTTGATGTGGAAACTTATAAGTAGAGCTCCCCAAAGTGCGTGGCAAGTCAGAAGGCGTACCGCCGGGCGTGGCCGGGGGGATATGTAATGTAATATATAAGCAAATAACTCGCATCGCATTTCGGTAGTTTATTACCGTATGCGATCGGGTTGTGACGGTATGGCGGACGCGCGTAGTAAGAAACGCCCACAGGCCGACAAAGTGAAAAAGTTCTGTGGAGAATTTCCTGACTTAATATATAATGGAAGTAAGATTATATGTAAAATTTGTAATATACCTCTGATGTGCAATGATAAATATGGCTGTAGAAGACATGTAAATAGTCAGCAACACAAAAATAGAAAACTGGGTGTATCACCGACTGAGGCAACTCAATTTATAATTGATTTATTTTATATGCTGACTGCGTGTAATTTACCGTTTTCCTTACTCAGGAAGAAACCATTCCGTGAATTTTGGAATAAATATAATCCAGACTTTGAGTTACCGTCGGAAACAAGCTTAAGGAGATGTGTGCCAAGTGTACGTACCGAAATTGAAAACAGGATCAGATCTGCAATAAAAAATAAACTACTGTGGTTATGTATTGATGAAACGACAGACCGTAAAAAACATTCTATTTTGAATGTGATTGTACGTATACCGGAACCTCGTCAACCTACAAAGGGAATTTTATTAGCTAGTAAAAGACTAAAATCGTGTATTGCCGACGCTATCGAGAACGTAGTCGTTGATACTTTACAAACATTATGGGATGATGTTACATATTACTTGTAAACTTCATGCTCTGCATATTGCGGCTGAAACTATTCGTGCAAATTTCCCTGAGGTAAATGCATTAATAACAAATACGAAACGAGTGTTTCTCAAATCTCCCAAACGTACCAGTGAATTTCATAAACAGTGTCCCGGTATTCCCGAACCACCAGAGCCGATTCTTACGCGTCGGGGGACATGGCTGAAGGCAGCGTTTTATTATTTTAAATACTTCCGGCAAATAAAAATCAGTCGTCTTACAATTCAATCCCAACGAATCTGCGGCTATTAAGGGAAGCCAGGATAAATTCCAAGATATTTCCGTTGAAGCAGATTTACAAACCGTTTACAACAATTATAGAGAAGTACTTGAGAAGTACAGTACAAATATTAGATGACGTTAATACACTCCTGCACTGTATAAATAACAAAAAAAATGATATCGTTACAAGAAATTTTGAAAGTGTACGAAGAAGTGTAAGTGTATGAAGAAAGATACAAATTTTAGCAGGTTAAGACAAGTTTGGGAAGGTAACTCTACTGATCCGGTGACTAAATTCAAAGATTATTTTAATTACGCGTGTATTACATCGTTAGACGTCGAGCGTTCATTTTCAAGATATAAAAACATTTTTTCAGAACGACGAACATCCTTGAAAGAAACGACTGTGGAAACATTCCTAATGCTTCAGATGTTTGAGAAATCGGATTGCGCTTACGGTAACAGTTTTAATGTGCCTACCTGCTCGTGTGCTGACCAATACTATTTTCCTTGTGCGTTAACACCCACTATATTGGATACGGCTAATTACAAAAGTAAGCGTTTTAAAATTCTTTATTTCTTTTGTTTTTATGTACTTTACTTATGTTCCTTATCGACGCCTATGGTGCGCCACGCAGTTGGGGAGCTCTACTTATAAGTTTGTATTAATATTCAACATGTTGTTACGCGCAAATGTTCTTTTTCTTTAAAACCACTTCCTAACTTTGTTAATCTTGGGAACATCCCAACTTGTTTTATAGCTAGGCAACCCATTTTACACTATGCGAATTATCGTTATTAAAATTATGTTTAACAGGGGATTTTGCAGCATTTTTAACTTTATTTACTGTTTCGATAATTTTCGGGAAGATCTTACATAGGTGTTTTTGTCCCTTCTATTGTTACTTTTGTAACATTTCTTAAGAAAATAATTTCCGCAGTCCATTTTCCCTTCTTCGCAATAGAGGTCGAACCGTGTTGCTTTCAAGCAATATTCAATAGCTTCTCCGATTAGACCGTTTATGTGATCTCTTAGCACAAAAACTATTTATTCTAGAACGTGAGAATTAACTATTTTGAAGCTCTTTTCCGTTAAGTGATCTTAAGTGTTGGATGTGTCCCGAAGCTCTCTCTTGCGTTGAAATTTAATTTTGCCTCGTGGAAGGCCTTTCGCTTAAAGAGGATAAATTCGGAGTGAAGCCGCAGGCGTGACTAGCGAATGGGCTCCCGCATGCGAAATGTTATTAATATCTACAGATATACTAGCGCGAACGGTGATGTTAATATGTTAGATACAAAAAAAAATTGAGACGGTTTTCGTAGATTATGAAATGTTTCCGATGATACGTATAAAAAATAAAATTTAGAGTGTTTGTAATTAGATGTTCAAAAAAAACAACTTACCATCTTAAACGTCTTCCGTGATTTGATAATCAGGAGAAGCGCGATGAAATATTTGGAGCGCCTCCAAAGTTATTTCTCGCAAACGCGTCCGCCGTGAGTATACTTTGAACATCTCATTTCAATTTTCCCTCAGCTTCCTTCTGGGTCTGTCACTTCTTTTCAACACTCAACGGAAATGTCTTCGTCAATAGTCTAGATTTAATTTGTCATTTAATCAACAATACATTGTGATAAAAATAACACGCGCGCTCGCTGGAGCAAGTTTTCTTGTTGCACTTTCTGAAACGTTAAGGTAACAAAATACGTTAACGGAAACATTAAATGAAGACAATATTTCACGAAATAGTTCAAAAATTGAAATCGAGTATTTTCTGTTTATTGCTTACCAGGAGAAGGATTCATCTTTAGGTTTGCAAGTCCTCCAAACACTGCTCCAACAACCAGACATAAAGGTCAACGTAGAAGACGGTGAAGGAAGACAACCTCTACTTTGGGCAAGCAGCGCTGGCTCGGCGAAAGCGGTCCTAGCGCTGATAAGAGCGGGAGCAACCGTAGACGCCTCCGACAAGGACGGTTTAACCGCCTTACATTGCGCCGCTTCTCGAGGGCATACGGATTGCATAGACACCCTCCTTACACTTTGCGGAATGTCTCCCGATGTGATAGACAGCAACGGGTGCACCGCACTCCATTATTCGGTAACCCTAGGCCACGCCGACGCCACTGCCTTACTTCTAGCGCATGGTGCCGATCCCAATCGCCAGGACCGTAAAGGAAGAAGCCCGGCTCATTGCGGATGCGCTAAAGGACAATTCGAGACTGTGAAGTTGATCGGGAACAATAACGCCAACCTTTGGCTAAGGAACGCCAGAGGAGATTTACCGCTTCACGAAGCGGCTGCGTCTGGAAGAAGAGATCTGGTGAAGTGGTTGCTCGAAGCTAGGCCTAGTCAGGTTAATGCAAGGAATAACGATGGAAGGTGCCCGTTGCATTTAGCTGCCTTAAACGATAACGCTGATATGTGCAAGGTAGGTCAATAAAAAATTCAATTTTTTTTTTTATATATATAATCTATCAAGTACTGCTTGTATTTGCCTAATCAGATCGCTTTTCGATGTATTAGCTGTTAATGAACCGGCGTCATCCGCCAATATTAAATAATATCAAATAGCAAAGGGCCGGTTACAGAACTCTGAAGTATACCTCGCTCATAGGACAAAGCACCAGGCAGCCACTCATCATCAACTTCAACGACCTGCAATCTATTCGCCAAATAAGATTTAATCCAATTCATCCATAAAAATTCCGAAACATTTCTGATCATAATTAGTTTTATCATACAACGCACTATAAAACAGTAACCTTACTAAATTTCCCGCGGAAA